>BJCM01245243.1:0-13787 GCA_018326385.1 Flaveria bidentis | reverse complement strand
GACTACCGAGTGCAGAGCAGCCTCCGGCCGCTCCGTGCACGGGTTTTACACTCCAAGGACTTCCAGAATCAATATCCTAACATGTCTAAACAAGAAGCACACTCAAAAACGCAATACACAAGCCCACACGACCTCATGTGCTCGGGTTGGACCCGAACACCCGAAACCCTAAAACGCAGAAGTAAAACGTGCAAGGAAAGGACGACCAAGGTCGTCTACCTGCTAGAAACAAGTAGTCACAGCTGTAGCCGAGGTTTTGCCGGTGAAAACGCAAGAAACGACACTAATTTTGGTGCTAGATTGGAGGAGAAAGTGAAGAAGAAGAAGATGAAGAAGATGAAGGTAAAAATGAAGGCTAGGGCTGGTAAGGGGTATTTATATCCAGCCCTAGTTTCACAAAATGCCACGTTTAGTCACTGTACTTAGCTCTCGAGTTCCCAAATTTTTTTCGGTTGAAAACGACATTAATTAGGCTCGTTATATTAATGACAAAAATGTAATTAATGGTATTTGTAACTTAAAAATGGTTTTATTTATAACAATAAATTTATATAAGAATAGTGTATTTCACGATGACGGTGGTGCTATGTGTAAGGGTTTAAGTGGCAGTAATGCAACGCCGAGAGCACAAACGTAGAAGGTAACAAAGCAAGCAAGTATGATATCCACACAGATAGTTTATAAAGATGAGGAATGACTGACTAAAGAAAAGATAGCGGAACACGTCAATAGACGGACCTTTTGGTGACGGATGTCACATTTGTCCACTTTAAACTCGCCCACTTGTACTGAAACAACAATTGCTGCTAGATCTTGGAGTTTTAAAGGATGGGTACCAAAAAACACAACCCTTGCACTTGCACTCAACTCCACTTGTGTGGGACATTTATATCGTCTTTTTTGGGTACTTAAACCTTTCAGATACTTAACATTATCAGAATTTTCTTTAATTATATTCAAAAAGGGTAAATTAATTTTTCTTTTTTCGAATTTCTCCTATTTTTCATCTTGTGTTGGATCATGTTCCTGTTTAATAGATACTTAGGCGATCAAACCCGAAGGAAATGGAACATTCAGAGATTTTTTACCTCTTTACCTTCTAGTTTAGTTTGTGAAATTAAATCATGATCAGGGTCATACTCACTATATTCCACGACACTCTTAACTATTGGTGGTAGAGTCTGTTCAACCCCAGATTCCTCAAATAATGTTTGAGAACTTACTGTACTGATGTTTACATTGTGTGTGTTTTGGGATTTATGAGGTGTCGGGTTGACTTGATTAAAATTAGATAACTTACCTAAATCTCTTATTGCTAAAACTACCTCAGATAAATGTACAACTAATTGTGTGGTGTGTTCCACCAAGACTTGATGATCTTTCACCTGGCTATCTTGTTGTTGCATAACTTCTTTGATCAAACTTGTCAATTCCTTGATAGCTAACCGGATATCATCCAATTCAGATTGACCCATTTGTCGACTCCTTTGATTTTGCCAATCATCTTGATAGCTTTCTTCACCATTTAAACCTCTTGAGTGGTGACCTTGATTATAATTGTTTGGGCAGTCTTGAGCCTAATGACCAAATTCTACACAGCACATACATGGCTCATAATAGTCTTGACCATCTTCATAATACCTATCTATTAAAAACCTACACACGTACACAACCTCGTGTAATACTGAGCAAGGAAACTAAACTAAAAGATATTAAAAACAAAGTTAAAAAGAAAATATTGTTGGATTAATTTTTTTACTAAAATAAAAGAACTAACTAAGCTAAAACTAAAACTAAGCGCACCGATTCCCCGGCAACGGCGCCATTTTAATAGACCTTCATTTAGTCTTTCAAAAATCTAATTAACCTAGGTAGTTAGGGTAAGTAAGGTATCGTATCCACAAAGGAATCAGTGGTTAATTTTAGCTTCTAGCTATGTTCTAAATGATTTAAAAAAGTAAATTATAAAGATGTGATTTGAATGAAAAACAAAGAAAACTTAAATGGATTGAATTCAATTATAACAGATATAACCTCTTCCAAACTTCAGGTTCAAGGTTTCACATAAAACTCAATTGTTCATTAAACACCACATAGACATAGTGTTCTGAAATTAGTTAAGATAGTAGTTGGAGACAGGTTGTTGTCAACAAACCTATACAACTAATCATGTCAAATACTAGCATAATTCAATTATCCAATAAATCAGTATCAAATCAACCCTCTTCAGTCACCCAATCCGTTTCTAAGCATTGTCATCATCCAAAACGCGATTGTAAAGAAAGAACTTGAAAACTGATAAATTGTTTATTAACTAAAGCATCAATTTGCTAAACGTGTGTCATCACATAAGCAAATCAAATACATAAACAATTGAAACAAATATGAAACCTATAAGAACCATCCGTTTGGAAGAAGTCATAACAGATTTAGCCGCTCATGCTTGTGAATCTGATGTTGGAAGGCATGATTGATGGTGTAATGATGAATGGATCCTTTGGAATGGTGAAAGAAGCTCTTTGGAATGCCCAAAATTCGTTCCCAAAGGTTAGAAGACGAATTGAAATAAGAGATGCCCTGAAAAATTCTAAAAACGTGCTTTTAATGAGATTTCCCGTCGGTTCCACCGTAGCCTACGCTAGCTACCGTAGGCTACGCTGGACACCTTTCTGTTTTCAAGTTTTTTTCTTCAGTTTCTTGTTGTATGGATTTCTGAGAGCTTTCCATTGACCATTAATGGCCCACGTAACTCCATTCCTAGCTCAAGTTATGCTTATTTTACCGTTGCAGGGTCCCTTAACATCTTCATCCTTTCATTTTTGATCTCTTGGCTCTTGTTTACATCCCGAAACTCTCATATCATGAATATTCTTTGGTTTTCACCTTTAATCATCATAAACACCAATCCAACCACCACTCCATGAATCGTAAATGCATGAATGTGATGTACCAAAAAATCCGCGGTTCCTAATGGAATAGGTAACAAAGCTACCTTGCCACCCACTGCTACTAAATCACATCACTCAAGTTCTTCATGTAAGCTTCCACTTTAGTCGTTTAACCTACAAAAGCATATTCGCTCGTAGTTAATCAATTTCATGCAATCAAACACACAAATACACATAAAATTAACCATTTAAGCACATTAAACATCATTCTAACACACTCACATCACATGCCCACACTTATCTCTTTTTCGTCCCTGAAAAAGAATTATGCTATGGAATCACAGTCAAGTAAAATCCGGCTTCCAAAGACTTAGATTACTTACTTGTAAGGGGCTATTAACATGTCAATTGTTATGGCAGGTATAGGAATCCATCTAAACCCAAACCAGTTTCAAGATCCTCATCATATTAAATTGGTTCAAACGGGTTAGTTAGCCTAGGGTCTCACACCAAGATACAATAGCTTCATCTATCAAATATCCGAAATTTGATCTGTATCAAAATCATAATAAATCGATTCAAATTTTATTCGGATCGGATTTCATCCGAATCTGAATTCCTTATTCGGATTTCGAATGTCATAAAAAAATTATTCGAATTATTCAAATATCTACTTAATTCGAATAAGAATTTAACTATGTTTCTAACCCAATACTTATTACCCAACCACCTATTGTGTGAACTCAATATTCAAGAATCTTGACACATTTTAGTGTTTTAATCCAAAACAATTATACAACAACCAATTGTTGTTTTAGTTAGAGATTATAATCTTCGGATTTTATAGAATTACTAGTTATATGTCAATTTGTGTTCAAGTCAAATTTGTATTTTCTGCTTTATATATTTTATTATGATTTTAAACTTATAAAATGTTCAGAATAAAAAACTATTCAAAAAATAGGATAATTTGTTATTTGGTTTATTCGGATTATTCTGACACATTCGGATTATTCGGATATATTCAAATACGATCCGAATTGAATTTGGATAGATTCAAACTGGATGGAGATGTCCTTATTCTGATTTGATCGGATTTCTGATAGGATCATGAAATTTTTAAATCCGAATTCGAATAATCAGTTATCCGATCTGATGAACAACCCTACTTCTAGTGTTCATTTCAAAAGACTTAACACCAAGGGATTGGAGCGTTGATGTTTTATCTTGTAGGCAAACATATTCCGGCTGATATACAAGATGATACGCGGCATACGCTTGACATCTAAACTAACTTAAGGAAAATTAAACCATTTGAGCAAATACTGCTAATATATTTAAAGTTTTTACCCTTCACATAAGGAAAAAAGATACTTTATTAGTTGTTGACTATTCCAATTTCAAGGTGCAAAGATTGTTAACAACCAATTAACCATCGATGGGTTATTTGTTCATCTGATCTCAAAAGCACCACGTCTTCAATATCAAGTGTGAGTATTAGTGGTGTTACTCTAGCGCATTACAATTTCTTAAGGTAGTTTAGATGCACAACTAATAATATTTTGTCTATAAACCATCTTCTATATCATTCACACTATAATTATTTTTACCATTAGCAGCGAAATGAGTCACCGCCTTGCCGCTATTAGCCCCCCAAGTCGTCGCTAATACTTTTAGCGGCGACATATCGCCGCAAATACTTTGCCGCTAATGACCAATAATTCACCACTAATAGGTCGCCGCTAATAATTCGCCGCTATCTGTAATCCTTTAAAATATTCTGGCATGTCGTCGTTAATGTTCAAAAAAAATTTATATTTTTTATAATTTTTTAGATTTTCAGTTTTCAACCCAATTAAACCTTGATAGATTTCCTAATAACATTCAAATTTCATACAAATAAATCTAGTGATATAATACACTACTCATCCAAATAAACTTAGATAGATATCATATAAATAAACCTAGACAGATTTCCCAATAACATTCAAATTTAAACATAAGTACTCTAAAACAAACGTAATCCAGTGATACAGTAAACTACTCATTCCCTCATCTGAATCGTCTTTTTCGGCTTGATTTGGAGCCTTTTACAAAGAAATTAATTACGTAATTTGTGACATAAATTGTGCATTTTGAAACAGACTTGAAATTTGCTATTGCAAAAACAAATATACATTTATATTTTGGCAAAATATATGAAGTGTCAATTAATCATGTTGAACCAAACACACTTAATATACTTAGAAACATTCTAAAAATATATCATTTAAACACATTTTGACCCGTTTCGATTTGTTTAAGCTAAACTTAGATAATTAAGAATAGTTTAGCAATAAAAAGTTATAACATCCTAAACTCTATGATACACTTAACACATCCAACTTTAAGTTATTTTGACCTGTACAAACTCAAATCATGTCGTTTTCACCCATTTTGACCCGTTTAAGTTAAACTTAGATAACTAAAGTTTATTTTAGCAATAAAAAGTCAGAATAACCTAAAACCACGATAATGCACTCATTTTGACCCATTTTGACCCGTTTAAGTCTTAAATAATCTAAAACACTTACTTAAAAAGTTTATAACCTAAAATCATGTCGTTTTCACCCATTTTGACCCAATAGATAAATTAAGTTTATATTAACGATAAAAAGTTATAATAACCTAAAACCACTATAATACACTTACCTATATAATAACATAATGATGTCACCGCTAATGATCTTTGTCGTCGCTATTGGTGCCGCTAATGTCAACATTTCTTGTAGTGTCATTTAAAGATTATACTATTATAGTATTATTAGAGTAATGTAGCTTTTGTAACTATATTATATGTACTTCATAAATAGTTTATTTTAATATATAATCGGGTGGTGAAAATAAATGTAAAAGTTGATGATGGCATGAAAATGTAAGAATATTTTTGGGATGAATGGATTGCTTGAGAAAGTTGATTGGTGAAGCTTGTGGGTGTTGCAGAAGATCTTAATGACTTGATTTCAGTTATCATGTTATGTTCTTTTTTGACATTGAAACTTTGGGGATGTGTTTAAGACAAAAGAGAAATAGGTTTTCTTAGAAACATGAATATTGTGTTGGAGGTGGGTTCTATTGAAATTCACCAAGAACCAGGAAACAAATACCACAGAAAACAGGGAGCTAAGAAAGAATTTGAAGAACAAACAAAAGAATTTGAAGAACAAACAAAAGAATTTGAAGAACAAACAAAAGAATTTGAAGAACAAACTGTTTATTTACCTATGACTGCACAAAACTATGAATAACAACGGTTATATGTGAATCAGAGTATGTATAAGCGTATTTCGGTATCTAAAGTATGTGTTGATATGTTAAATACCGAAAAATACACTGTATCATGAAAAGTATACATGTATAACCAACAAACTGTTCATACCTATGGATGCAAAAAAAGATCCATCAAGTCATCATGGTTTAGCTTTCCCAGAGCTTCACTACATCCATCAACAGTCCTATAAACCCATAACAGGAGTTAGACAAAACTATATAAACTGGAAGTATTTTTTATGCAAGTAAAGTGAAGAAAACTATCCACAAGGTTACCCCTCAACTCTCAATTTTCTAATCTCTTGCAATTTCATAATTTTCTCCTCAATCGTGTTGTTTATTACAAACCTCACAACCCTGCATTATGCAACAGATATCTCATACTTCAGTTAAGATATGGAGAATGCAACAATTTAAGAGCCGCAAGTTCAACCCATTTTCTGTAAAAGGGTTTGATTTCATTTTTTAGTGCCCAACAGATCAAACAAGTAAGATTGGAAAAAATAAAATAAAACTAAAAGGAAAAAGGTGTGGGTAAGTTGAAACTTGAAAGTAGCATGCGGGTTACATGATCAGTTCATATAAAAATGTTCTTTATAGTAATAAAAGATTTTATAATAATGATAAATATGTAAACTAGTATAAGAATAAAAAAGCACAACTTTAGTATAAACACATTTTATGCCTTTACCCTCCCCGACCCGTCTCATTTTGTTATCTATACGAATATAAATGAAAATATGAAACCAACCTCATTGGTTTGTATTGACCTATTTGATAGATTCTATCTTGGGCTTGCTGCTCAACAGCAGGATTCCACCAAGGGTCCATCATGAATACCTAAGAGTTAAGAAAGTTGGATCAAATGAATAACAGTTAAAGAAAATGCAAGATAATGGATGGCTTTAAGGTCTTACATGTGAGGCAATTGTGAGATTTAGAGCAACACCACCTGTTTTCAAGCTGATCAAGAAGATTCTGCAGTCTGCGTCATTGTTAAATCTGGTAATTGCAGCTTCTCTAGTAGCCATGGACATGGATCCATCTAACTGAACACATTTCACACCACTCTGCAAATTCACAGCATTCTGCTTTGATCTTGGTTCATTGGAGTGTACATAAAAAAAGTCAAGCTTTGACTTTCAAGGGTCAGGTGTGCGATGTTTTCTTGTCTCCAGATACGAAAATAACTTTTGAAAAAGGTAGACATGTATTTTGTATCCATAAACTTAAAAAGTGTTGTTGCATATTCATTTGTATAAACAATAAAATGTGGACTCAAAAGTCTAGGTCCAATAGCGTTATTTTACCTTCTGCAAAGAATAGTGTATTAGATCAAGAAATGATGTGAACTGGCTGAACACAATTTCTTTAGCAGAACCATCCCTTTCAACCATCAACCGGATCTCTTCCTTCTGAAAGTTAGTCAACAATTCTAAATTACATTATTAATTTGATAAAACGGGCAGGTCTGTCATGTTAAAATCAGGTCTAAACTCTAAACTAGTGAGTAGTAAGTTTGTATAGGCCAGGCTTGGTTGACCCAAACCACTTTTTATCCACAAATTTAAATTTTCCTATCACTATTTAGTGTGCTAAATTTGGATAAAATCATTCACTGATACGCAAATAATTTGAATAAAATTTTTTAGGAGGTTTTATGCATAAAAAAGGTCAGTATGCAAGTTTTGACTCATTGAACACATTTTTATTTAACCTAATTCCTTTTACCATTAGAGAGAAGGCATAGCCCAAAATTATACACTCATAATTATTAGGTCAGAACCGACAAATTTAGGTAGGATTAACAAAAAAGAGAAAAAAGAGAACATGTATGACAAGGACGACATACCAGAGCCTCGATTTTTGTACTGGTCTGGAAATTTTCAAGAGGGATTCTATTTAGAATACTAGATGGTTTAAATCCTTTCAAGCTTAAATTAGGCTTCTGAATTTCTTGATCATACATATTTGCAATGAAATCAACCATCAGCGGTTCTGAACATGAAGGACATGCATGTTGACCGATGCTAGTAGAAGGTCCAATCAGGCACGACTTACAGAAGAGATGCTTACATGATGTTACCTGGAAAGTTTTGACCAATATTTATTGATGGTTGATCATAATAGAGTATATTTTAAAAATGGAATCAAGAGGAAACTACTAGTGACAGTATAGTACCACAGGATCTTCTGCGACATTATGACATAAATCACAAAATTTTTCGCTTGTGCTTCTTGAAACAGCAGATTTGGAATACACCACAAGATAATGATGATCAACAGCCTGCAGTGTTAAAATAGTTTAATTCAGCCTACTCGTATTACAAAATAAAGCAAAGGGCTCATGATTACTGTTTAAATATATTACATATTTCAGTTCTTTCATACTTTAAACACACTCCAACATGAACAGATAACTAGAGATATCTTTTAAGACTTTCCCAATGTTCTTTCTATCAGCTCTCAAGCATCTTGTTCAAAACTGACCAATCAAGTAACTAAAAAGTGAGATATCCAAGAAAAGTTCACAAGCATTAAAAAAGGATTCAAACTCTTAAATACCATTTATTGAATAATAAGCTTTGGAGTTTGGAATGTGAGTACAAGAGTTATCAGGTCTTTGGTTCCTTAAACACACTCCCATATTAATAAATATCTAGATATATCTATTTTAATTAACGATAATAGTCCATATAAGCTGTCAAACTTGGCCAGAAGTCTCAAATATATGCAGTTCCAGAACTGGAAACAAAAAGTTAAGCTGCAAGACATGGTGTTACATAGTTGTTCATTCAAATAAATATAAAAGAGAATTTATCACCTGTCACAAGCGTGTTAGGAGGTTAATAATGTGTCCATAGTTGCTCATCAGTGATCCCTCTTCAACATATCTTCAAACGGAAAATCATTTCAGAAACAACTTTAGTTATAACCACTTAAGAAACTCCCAACACAACTTTCCTACCAACCCATTCATTTTTTTAATTCAACACAAAATGACCTAAAACACGAATACCAACACCACTCAAAGGTGGCCATAAATTAGTGAAAACAAACTCCACTAAGCATTTTCTTATTTTAGATGAACCAGTCTATAGCATAATACGCCCCCATCATTATATCCTCAATATGGACCGTAATCGCATTTCATATTCAATACATAAGGGTCTAAGAAGTGAAGGTCCTGATATGATGCATTCCATATGCAACACATGATCACACGAGTGATGAGTCAGTAAAACTCATCCATATTCATAAAATGTATTACCAGTATAATTGTGAGTGACATAGTGACATACTGATCCATATTTATCATTTAGTGACGTAGAAGATTCATAATCAGCCATCACATGCCTAAACAATTACATGCTAGAAGAGAAAATCAAACACAAAACACATCAGTTCAAACACATATATGCAAATACTGATATTTCTGGTAGTAGTAAGTAAAACCTGTGAACTCTAAGATTTAAAGGCCAATAGCCAAAAACGACTTAAAAAGAGCTACCTATTGAAATACTCCTGACTTTCCCTCTCAAGTGATGTATAATATTCCTTCTCTGTAATATCAAGATAGTCACACCTCAGAGATATCTGTGAATATGAAATCCAAAGTACAACAATTAAACGGTGCACTAAATATAGTTCTTCTAAATTAAGTAATATAACATCAAATCTTACCATTCTAGGGGGAAGCACAAGATCAGCTGCTCTATCCTTCTTAGTACGCCTTAACAATATGCATTTCAAAACCTTTTCTTTTAGCAAAATCATAGCTCTAGCTCTTCTACCAGTATTATTATGTGAAATGGGAATAGCAATATACTGATTGAAACAAAATAACACATTAAAACCCAAACTTACAACAATCGGTAATCACATACTATAACTCACTTTGTTCCACCAACAGAAGTGTCTAACTGAACGATGAGGGCAACCTAGACATGTTGAACTTGTACTGCAATCCAACAAAAATAAAGATCAAAGAAATAGTGGAACTGCATAAACTATAGATATGCCAGAAAACCATAAGATTCTTACATAAACTCAAGCACTTTGCAGTCACAATCTTTGCAAAAGTAATAAGAATATGGAGTTATTTGTAGGAAGCGAACCTATAAAAAACAAACAAATAGTAGATTTCACATATGAAAAATGGCAAACTGTAACACACTAACACTAGCTTAACATGAAGAAAACTTACTAATGAGTAGACATCTCTAACTCGATTATGAAAGGGAGTGCCACTTAAGGCCCAGTTATAAGAATATTCTAAAGCAAAAACAGCGCGAGCCTTGCGTCCCGTACTACGGCCTCTTTCTTTTATGTTTTGAGCCTGTGTGAAAATTAGAACAGAAAAGTTACAAGAAAACCACAGAACAATAAGAAGACTGGACTTCTATGGTGCTAGAAAATTAAAACAAAATAATTAAAATGATTTCAAAGCAATAGACCTCTAAACAAAGCATACCTCATCCAAAATTATGCGAGTCCATTTTACAGAGTGCAAGAAACATAGATTCTCTTTGGAGGAGGATGATTTTTCTTCAAGTTTTCCTTTCTTTTTGCACTTTTTTGATTGTTTCACATTTTTAAAACCATCAAAATGACGGCTCATGTGAGTTTTCAGTGCCCTTGCATAACACTTTTTGCCACAACATGGACAACTTTCTTTTGGTGGCATGATATTTTTTCGATATTCATTCTCCACAATAGAGTAGGTAGTTATGATAAAATCAGACAAATCTAAAAGCGTTTTCCCCCTTTTGCGCCCATGATATGCCAAGACCTTGTTGCTTCCTTTTGTGGTGAATCGATCAATCTCATTTACCCATTGCATGATAGCAATCGATGGACATATCACAAGAGTTGTTTTGACACAGGGTAACCCTGTGGAGGAATTAGTTACTAGCTCAGCAGGTTCACCAACTTCACGACAAAGTGCTCGTTTAGCAAGTACAAGAGCAATAGCTTGCACAGTCTTCCCCATTCCCATTTCATCGGCGAGAATCCCACCTTTTGAAGCAGATTCTTCTTGCTTTAATCCCCATGCCAACCATTCTTTTTGGTACCTTAAAAGTGGCAAAATAAAATCTGGTGATGGATCAACAGTTTCTGCCACTCTCTCGTTCAAATTCTCCAAGCTAACATCCTCTGTCATATGCTGGTCAATCCATTTCTCGGTCTCTTTTTCCCAATCTTCCCACATTAATGTTGGTTTTTTATTACATGGTACTTTCTTTTTTACATCATCAAGATCATCACGAGCAACTACAATAGGGTGGTCAAGTAATTGTAAGAAGTTCCTAGTTCCGTCAGTTTCTACATCAGTTTCCCTTATCTCTGGCTCGTGAACTTCAGAATCTGATTTATAGATTGTGACCACTTCTTCAGCATTGTCAAGACCTACATTCACCTTAAACACAGATCCAAGTTACGCATGAAACATACCTACAGTTATAGACTGTGACCACTTCTTCAGCATTGTTCAATCCGTCAGTAACTTACTATAGATTCTACGAATTAAAGAAAACAAATATATTGGGGTAAATTTTGACAAAGATCAACATCATAGAAGTACCTAAGATATAAAATCATTTTCAAAATTCAAGAACACACCTAGCCCTGAAAAAATAAAACACTATATAGGTCGAATATAGATGATCAATTCCCTCTACGTGTAAATTAAAGGCCCAATTTTTGGCGTAGAGGATATAAAGTAAAATCAAGAAGTACCTTCATGACTAGATTCACTATTATCGGAGTCCGACGACAAGCTATCGTCATCTTCATTGTGAAGCTCCATATTGCTCTTACCTGATTTCATACAATTGGGTCAACTTAAGTCATTTTCAGGAAAACAAATACACAATCATAGCACAAAACTAAAAAGCAGATTTCATAAAACAACCAAAAATTAAATAAACCGAATCGTCCACAATTAAACACAAAGATGAATCATAACAGTGATTCTTCAATCCATTCAGCTAAAGCAGATTTTCAGTAAGCACTTCGTTTCATCTTTTCTTCTTTGGAGAAACTCGTAAACTAGAACAGTTCAACGACAACCAAAAAAGCCCTAGGATTCTTAAATCAGTTTAACTATAGTGTCCATAGTTATCGATCGCAACTGAAGCAAGCAAAGAACACAAAATTCGTGGAGATCAACAAGATATTGTGATTGATTCAAGGTCAATTACCTTTGTTAGAAGGATCAGATGAGCGAGAGAACGAAATAGCAAAGAAATTGATCAAGATTAGGGTTTGTAAAATTGGGTAGAATGAATAAGCGCGTAGGACGGTGGTTATGAGCCGTTGGGGAAAAACCTTTAAAAGAGCGGGAGTTGTTAATGGAGGGGGTTGGGAGAAACCTATTCGATGTCGTTGCGATGCGATTATCTCTTGCCGTGAAGGGTTTGAGCTCCGTGTATGACGACGAGTTAGTGTAAGTTAAATAAGTGTAGATTTAAGGGTGTTTTAATTCATCAATGAAAAAAAACAACAATAATTGATAGTGTTAAACACATGATACAACCTCACTCAGGTTACAAACTAATTATGAAATGATTAAATGATAAAATCCGAGAATGGAAGTGGGTCATAATTGGTCAAGGTAGACCAATCTGTTGCTAAATGGAGAGAATTCTAATGAAGGGAAAACTTTTAATTGTAAAGCTAAGGGGGAGTGATTCACAAAATCAGAAAGTGCTAATGACTAGATGGTTTAAGTTAGAGTATTGAAAGTGTTAGAGTTCTTTTGTATATAGAGACTTTGCCCATCTTGTATATGGCCTTTATGTCTATTTAACAAGGCATTAAGTCTATTAAATATGGTATTGCTAAAAGTACCTCCTCCTCTTGTATATTTGATGTATTACTCTAATACTATCCATTAAAAAATAATATTCTTCTTATAAAGGATTTATATTCAAATATATAGGAACTCAGTCTATCTGAAATATTTGCATCTTAAAACTTGTCAATTTTCACCTTTTAATTTGAATCATTTGACTTGTTAGTGGTAGATTTCAAGTGAAGATGGAGACTAAACAATAAAAAACAAACCTAATAAAGGCTAGGCGGCGCCGAAGTTGAAAAATTGCTCAAAAATTGGCATATTTCATAAAAAAACTAACGTGAGTTAGCTCTCAGTTAACTAAGGATTATTGAAAGATAATAAACTCAAAGTTAGTAGTGATTGTAAATATTTTATGTGTTAGAATTGATCACGACCAATAATTGAAAGTTGAGATTATTAAAATCTAATAATCCATTTTTTAAACTTAGAGGGCGTTTGGTATGCGGGATTTCAATGGAATTCAATGGAACTGGAACCTGAATTCCATTAATCATTGTGTTTGGTTGGTAGGAATTCGTTGAAATTGGAATTTGAATTCCATTTTGTACGTGTTTGGTTATAAAAGAATTGAACTTGGAATTGTAATTAATTCCCTCGAATTCCTTCCAATGAAGGATTTCAAAATCATTTCAAATGTTGAAGGATTTCAAATTCCACTGACCCCTGTCTCCACCACCAACTGACACCTACCACCCCGCCCACCGCCAAGCGACACTAATGACGACCTG
>BJCM01245242.1:0-22188 GCA_018326385.1 Flaveria bidentis | reverse complement strand
AATCAAACAATACAGAGGCACAAGTTTGGTTTACTAGAAACATACCTGACACGACATCAGGATCAGCTCTGGCTTCCTCCCGGGTCATGGTGTAAGCTCTAGCACTTGCCCTCTGCCCTCCTTCCTCCGGCTTCTTCTTCGCTCTAGAGCTCTCCGCCCTCGGCTTCTTACAGTCTTTGGTCGCGTGGCCCTCCCCGCCACAGTTATAGCACTTTGGCGCCCTACAGTCTCTAGCGATGTGGACAGGCTTGCCACACCTGAAGCATACATTCATTCCCATCCTGCACTCACCGGTATGCTCCCTTCCATATCTGCCACATTTTTTCAGCCCTGATCTTAACGACACCCCACAATCGTCCACCTTCATCTTCTTGTTGTTTGGAGTGAAACCACCACGTCCAAACCTCTTCCCATTCCAGTTCTTACCATTCCCACTCGTCTTCTTCACCTCCACCACAAACTCCTGAGCAGCAATCAGGTGCCTGCGAATGTCAGCCGCCAGTCCCTGGATGTACCTCTTGATCTTCCTTAACACCGGCATCACCTGATCCGGCACCAGCCTCGCCATCTCGTTGAATTTAGTGGTGTACTGCTGGTGGGTCATGGTTCCCGCTTCAAGTTGCAAGAACTCCCTCTCGATTTTATCGAGTTCCTTATGAGGACAGAATTCCTCGATCACCAACTGCTTAAACTCCCTCCATTGCATTTTCCCAATGGCTCTGGCACCTTTAGCTTGGACAAAATTGTCCCACCAACACAGCGCTGAATCAACGAAAGAGTGAGTTGTGAACTTCACCTTCTGGTCCTCACGACACTCACTGATCTCCAAGACTGCCTCCATCTCCCTCATCCAGCGGTGAGCGGTAGCAGCATTGCCATTGCCATCGAAAGTTGGGGGCTTACACCTTTGGAACACCCTATAACTGCACCCTCCGGTCGCTACCCCCACTACATCATCCTCCTCCTCATCGGACAACACAGTCTCAGGCTCCGGTTGTTCCTCCTCCCCTTTGCTTCCCTTGCCCGTTGATCCCTTTCTAGTCTCATTCTCCTTCCTCTCATCGCTTCTCACAGCCCTGATGACTTCAGTCACCACAGACGGTCAGACTGTCTGCATGACCTGGTGTACTTCATCAGCAATCGCCTCCCTAGTTGAGGCATTCAAGCTAGCATTCTCATTCTCTTCGCTCCGTCCATGAACCTTAGGGTTCTCATGGGCTGTCTCAGGAGCCTTAGCACTACTCCTAGTCACACGTGGACGGCCTCTGCCTCTAGGAGTCTTGGAAGATTTCTGTCCAGCCATCCTCTAACACACTATAAGATTCAAACACCAACAAGGTCATTCAAGGTAATACCTTAGTTTTTGTCAAGTATAGTAAGTCCCTAATTATAGTGGCCAGTTGTGATTAGCCACTTACATTACTCTTCATACCCCCAATCATTTCCAATCCTGACTTAATCTGTATCTAAATCTACTAAGAGCACATAAATCAAATAGCATGCACACATAACAATGGTTAATCATCAAGAAAAGACATACCTGATAGCACGTAGCTACTCGGGCTGACATCCCTCTAGTTGTCCCATTTTCAGTTTAAGTTTAGGTTTTAAAAAAAATTATTTAACCCAATTCTCTTAAACTTTGGCTCTGATACCAACTTGTAAGGCCCCGTTCCCGGAGACCTCACAGTTGGTCATTCGCAGCATTAAATACATTAAACATTATAAATTTACAAGCTTAAGCGGCGGAATTATTTTAACAAAATCCATTCATTTCATTAAAAAACATTGTTGTTGAGCAATACACTATTGTTAACCGAATACAAAAGAATTGTTTAATTGCATTACAAAACAACAACAATAACAAGTATGAATGGATGTCAGACTTTCCCTGCTGAGTAGCTTCACCCTCGTGCCATCCTCAGCAATGTTTACCTGCCAACTGAAAATGTATAAAAGTCAGCATTGCCGAGTGAGTTCTAGTTTTAGTAGTAATAAAATGCTTTTTGTAATGTATACATATGAAAGTACTCTTTCTGTGAAATTTCATCTCTTTATTTGTGAGCACGCATTAACTATACATCCAGATAATGCTTTTTCTCTTTACTGTATGCCTTGTTTATTCTGTACTCTTTTATCTTTATCTTTCACTATCTATATGGACCAATGAGCAATACCCTAAACTATATGCGCGGGGGAAACTGGTGATGGGCCCTCTGGTCCCTCAATGCGCTCTGATATATAAGTCCGGCCCAGTCACCTAGGGTACGCTGCAAAGGTCCACCAATCTCAATTGACTGGCCCCGTGTGCATCATAGGGTAGCTAACCCGCATCACAGTTGAGCTAACAACAACATGGTCGTGCACCTCCTATAAGCTTACAAGACTTGTTAAAATTTTATTTAAGTTTCCCTTCTCTTCTTCATTGCTCTTTCGCTTTATTATTATTAGTAATACTTTACGTTACGATAATAAACACACCACGTAAAGTCATACACTAATAGTAATAATAATAATAATACAGAACAATCATAAACAATCATAATCATGCATGAAACTAAGCATTAACATGCCCTAGTCAAACCTTGGTCAAAACCCTAATAGCACAGACTCCCAAAAATTTTGTAATTAATTCTAAGTGTTTAGGCGCACCAACACTATTTGGGCGCTTGAGCCCTGTTTGGGCGTTTCATCACTATGCATGCGCATCAACCAACACTTAACCGCTTTAACACTTAGGCGCATGAACTATTCAGGCCAATAAACTATTCAGGCGTATGGTCCATTCGGACACATGGACACTTAGGCGTATGGCCATTCGGACGCATGAACACTATTGGGGCGCATGGCCCGACACTTAGTCGTCCGATTACAAATTCTAGGCGCATGAACCATAGTTTAGGCCCATGAGTTACACTTAAAACATTTCTAAGGCATTTCCAGGCGCATGAACCTTCTGCTCAACTTGTTTCTAGGATATTTTTGAACCCAAACGTCAAGCCTATTTGTTCTAAGCTTACCAAGGCCATTCTAAGCATGAACAACATAATTACACCTAAGGAGCATCATCAAACATGCATTATACATACAGGTGTGGATACATTATCATAATAAAAACTGTTTTAATACATTTTCAGCCCCAAGACAAGTAAAACCGGGGTCTAGAAACTCACCTGGTGCAACTTTGGGTGAATCTTCCTTCTAACCCGTATGCAAATGAGTTCAACCACCTCGAAACCCACCAAAAACACACACACGAACACACACACAAACACATAAGCACATAACCGAGACAAAACCCATCATGAACACTTAGAAACTTCGAATTCTTACCTTGAATTCAACCTTCTTCTTCTTCCTCTTCAACCCGAAAGTTTTCTGCTCTCTCTCTCTCTCTAGAACCGAATGAAAAAGTGAAGTGAAGAGAGGGTGGGCGGCCATACCCACCTTTACACTAACTTTTTGTACTTTGTCCCCTTTTACATTTTTAACCCCTCAACTTGGGTTTATTGATGTTTCCTTCTTTTATTTACTTTAAAAGAATAACCGGGTGTTACACTAGTAACACCACCTCACTAACCCTAAGCCTATAACTAATCATAACCATTTCCACTATATTAACACCCCTCAACCGATGGATTGGGAACACAAACCACACCACTACAACCACTTCGACCACCATTACCTTCATACCACTCAACCACTTTGAAGTCGGTCACAATACCACCACTACTCTCTCTCTAAGCTCTCAGTCACCACTATAACACCACCACAACCGACCACCATCATCTTCCAAATCGATTATTGCAAGGAGATCGAGGCTTTGGAGCTCAAGACAATCATTCAAATCGGTTCATCAAAGAAAGAAGCTACCATCAGCAACCATTGCCCTCTCTCATTATCAAAATCAAGGTTTCAACTCTTAAACTAACTTAAACTATAAGTTATATGTGTTCTAACAACACATATGACCAACCCTTATGATTAAAACATGAAAAGTTTTCAAAAAATATTTCATCTTATTCAGAAATCAATAAGAAGGGTTTAAAAATCTGAAAAGTATGATAAATTGCTGGTCCATTGATCGTATAACAGTTCAAAGGAGATGATTAATCGTTCAATATCCAACGCACAAACTTAACAACATGAACAAAGAAGATTGAACACAGTTTTGATCCATTCACGATAAGACAATGAACATCAATAATCAATAACATAAAGCACAATGATAATTCTGTGTAATAACTGCTTTGAAATGGTAACTTGCAACAATGATAAATGATTAGGATTTTGCAAGCTTTCCCAACAATGAAAAAGATCAAATCTATATATAGCAGTCTTAGTTTCGCAGACAGTTTCGCTGTCAGTGAAACTGTTCTGCCGAAACTATAGTTCGTCCAGCGAAACAGTAGTTTCGCCAGGCTAACTAATCAGCTGAGATAGCTTCGCTCACAGTTTCGCTCACAGTTCCGTTGGACTGTAAAATTACATAAAACTAAATACATACAAAAGGAAACTAACAAAAGACCTATTACAATCAAAAGTAAATAATATAAACTAAGGTGATTCCAACCTATACATGATCTTCAATACTCCCCCTAGGTTGGAACTCACCACCTTCACTTGTCTTGATGTGTCTTTTGCATCTCCAGTATCCTTCGTTGCCTTAGATTAATCTTTAGAACCTCCAGTAACAACTCCCTTGGAGGCTTCAGCACCTGATTCTCCATGGTTTCCTCCTGTTTCATTAGCCTCTTCTGGATGAGCACTTGCTCGCTCAAATTGCTTGGCCAAATCTTGTACATCCATGTTTAGGTCATCTTGAGCCCTTACTCTCTCAGCTAATCTCTTCACCTCTGACCTAACACCTTTGATTTTGTTTGCTATAGTCATAAAAAGACTGGCATCCTTTCTTGTTTCCTCGCCTGCACCTGCTTTGATATGATTCTCACAAAGAATCAGCAGGTCTTCATCATAAAAACTAAAGAGTTCCATTGGATCAAAGACTTTGATCTTTGCATTATTCTTTACCCTGATGACTGTTTCTCCCGTATTATTATCATAAAACCACTTTTCAAAGCTTTGTAATCATTGGGGAACTGGATCTGCTAATCTGACCCTGTTCACGGTCCTTGGGGGTTTCACACTGAGTACAGTTCTTCCCTTCCCAATCTCCCAATCCTTGTCTCTTTTTGAACGTTTCCTCTCAGCCTTCATATAACCAAAAGACTCAAAATTGTCATTTACCCCATTCTGAATTCCTTTCTCTTGTAGAGAGGCTCGTTCACTCAAATTTGCCTTCAGTAATGGCAGAGTTGCCAGTCGCCTTAGCTCCCATTTTGGCAAGGTCTTGAAAGCCTTCCTTTTATGCAAGTGGCTAATTCCATCCCTTCTCCTTTTTTTCATGAAAATTTTAAGGCTGGGGTTATAGCACAAACTTATGATCCGCTTATCAGCCTCTTTCCTACTCAACCCTTCCATGTGTTGGAATAGGGGAGTCAGTTCTTCAGCCTCTTTCTCCTTAACAAACCACTCATCTTTATCCATTTCAAATACATCCTCATCAAGATCTCCTTTCTTAGATACATGGATCAACAGCCTCTCATCAGCTTCATAGAACTCAAGTTCAGAATCATAGTAAGTTGACTTGGGAGGTTCCCGGGGGCTTATGTAAGTTGACTTTTGAGGTCATAGGCATTATGATGGGCATGATGATGATGTATGTTATGCATGTTGGTATGATGAGATGTATGTTATGTTTGTATGATGGTGCCGTGTATGGTGATGTTGTATGTTTATGTTGATGTTCTTTTTTATTGTATGATATTTTCCCATGGCTTACGTTGAATGAAATGAAAGTATTATGTAAAGTAAAGTGGAGGATAATAAAAGAGGAACATGAATAATGAATGCATGTATTAATGAATGAACGAAGAAAAGAATGTAAGTCTTGCAAGCCTTGTATGTCGGGAGACGCCCCAATGCAGGGTGTTAGCCCAACGGTGTGTGGGTTTGCTACCCAGAAGGATGCACATCGGGTTCCGTCTTTATGACCAACCATTTGTATGGAACCTTTGTCGCTTACTCTAGATACTGTGGCCAGACTGCTATGTGCCATGACGGAAGGTCTATGATAGACTTCGGCCTAGTATCAGCTTTATGCATGACGGTGGGTATAGCACATGACAATGGTACACCTAAATTTACCCCTAGATACTATGGCCAGGCTGTTGTGCGCCATGACGGAAGGTCTTTTATAAACTTCGGCCCAGTATCAGCTTTATGCATGACGAGGGGTAAAGTTCATGGTTTTGATGGAATGAAACGAAGTAATGATGAACGTATGTATGAAAGTAAGAAAGTAAGAATGTATGAACGAACGATGAAGATAATAATGATATTATCTATGTGTACGTATGATGTGTGACCACATGCAAATGTAAAGAATGGTTTTAACGAAGGATAAAGTATGTTTTATTATAAAACTAGAATTCACTCAGCAACGCTGACTTTTATGTGTTTCTAGTAGGCAGGTAATCTTGCTGAGGATGGCACGGGGCGGCTACTCAGCTCTTTTGGATGGCATCCATTTTTATAATGATTTTGTGATGTAATGCAACATGTGTTTGTAACTTGATAACGATGTATTGTTTTGCAAAAGCTTTTATAATGAAATGAGATGTCTATTTTAATGATTCCGCTGCAGTATTTTCTTTAACTTTATGAAAATATATGTTTTATGTGCAATGATTGACCAGCTGTAAGCGTCCCAGGAACGGGGCCTTAAAACTAAAAATTATCATTTGCATTACATCACAAAAACATCGTACTTATAAAAATGGATGCCATCCAAAATGCCAAGTAGTTGCCTCGTGTCATCTTCAGCAACAATCGCCTGCCAACTGGAAACGCATAAAAGTCAGTGCTGTTGAGTGAGTTCTAGTTTTATAAAGCATAATATACTTTATTTCCATTTAAAACCATTCTTTACTTTCATATGTGATCATGCATCATATGTACAAATAGTGGAAGCGATACCCAAACGTAGACACGAAGCGGGTACTTGGTCTAAGTCTATAAATAGACCCCTAACATTACCCACATAGCATGGCACCAATACCAGGGAAAGCGACAAAGATCCCATACGTTTGGTTAGTCACAAAGACTATAACCCTGTGTGTATCATTATGGGTTAGTTAAACCACACACAGTTGAGCTACTAACATTTTAGAGTTGTACACCCCCTTCCATTTGCTTGCAAGACTTTTCATACGTTGATTCTTACTTTCATGCATGCATTCATTCTTTCTTTACGTTCCACTTTTCATTTATCATTAATTTCCGCTTTTATTTCATAATACTTTACGTTCATTGATAATAACATACCACGCAAAGCCACGGAAATATACGTAATAAGGAACATAAAGAAAACATACATAACATAGGCATGCATAATATACATATCATCATCACCCATCATCATATAGCCTCATATAATCAATATACATTACCCTGGGAACATTCCAGTCATAGCCTTAAACTTTCTTTTTTCCCAAAATTCTAGAAAATATTCTAAGTCTTTAAGCGCATAAGCCCTATGCAGACGCATGAGCACTATGCAAGCGCATGACCTTTTAGGCGCATGGGAACACTTAAGCGCATGGAAAATCTTTGGGCGCATGGAAAACCTTTGGGTGCATGTATAGTATTTAGGTGCATGACCCAACACTTAGTTTGGACAACATTCTACACGCATAGGCACTATGCACGCACATGGGCCTGACTTAGGCGCATGGACACTTAGGCTCATGGGAAATTAGGTGCATGGGAACACTTAGTCAATTTCAAGCATAAACCTAGGCGCATGGGAACTATTTGGGCACATGAGTTTCAGGCGCATGGCAACTAACTTAACTATCAATCATCATTTTAGTCCTCAAATCATCATTCTAACATGTTCATAGCTTAGCGGAAACACATACATAGCATAATCACAACATCATAATCGCCCAAAACATACCTCACCCGCATTCAGATACACATAAACATACGGGTATAAATACCCACTTTATAAATACATACGTACATGCATTTCCAGCCCCAAAGAAGTTTAAAACATTTAAAATATAGGATCTAAAACTCACCTTATTCAACTTTCAGGCAAGACTTCTTCAAACCCGAATGCAATTGAGTTCAAGCACCTAAAACCTACCAAAACACACACGACTGAACACACATACACATATAAGCACATAACCGAGGCTCAAACCATCCAAGAACACATCAAAACACTGAACACTTACCTTGAATTCGATCTTCTTCTTCTTCAAAAATCAAAGCTCTGCTCTTTCTCTCTCTAACAATCCGAACAAAAGTGATGTGCAAGGTGATATGGGCGGGCATATAACTTTTTTGTACAAAATATATTATTTTATTTCATTTGTACCTTTTTACACTTTTAACCTCTCTACTTGGGTTTTATTGCATATTTCTCTTTTATTCTTCTTTCCCTTTAAAAATCCAGGTGTTACAAGTCCACACCCCCCCTTATATAGGTTTCAATCCTCGAAACCTATTATTATTCAAATAGACGTGGGTAATGTTGTTTCATTTCTTCTTCAGTTTTTCACGTAGACTCGGATCCCTTTATATGCTTCCATTGTACTCGTACCAAGGGAACCACTTTATTTTGCAATCTCTTCTCCTTACGATTATTGATCGCCACCGATTGCTCCACATAATTGAGTCATTCATCCACTTCAATATCCTCCAGTGGTAAGACCATATCTTCATTAGCTAGGCACTTCCGCAGATGAGATACATGGAATGTCGGGTGAATTCCACTTAACTCATCGGATAACTCCAACCTATAGGCCACCTCCCTTACTCGAGCAATGATTCGGAAAGGCCCCTATGTATCTCGGGCTCAACTTGCCCCACTTCCTAAACCGAATGATACCCTTACAATGTGAGACCTTCAACATAACTCTATCACCCACCTTGAACTCAATCGGTCTACGTCTTTTGTTAGCATACAACTTTTGCCTATCTTTGGCTGCCTTCATAAAGGCCTTGATTTTTTCTAGCTTCAGAGTCGTAGTTTCGATCACCTCGATACTTCCCAACTCCTTCTGACCAATCTCACCCTAGCAAACAAGCATTCTACATCTCCTACCATATAGCATCTCATAAGGGGGCATACCAATGTTGGCATGATAATTGTTGTTGTATAAGAATTCAACTAATAGTAAGTGATCGTCCCAACTTCCTCCAAAATCAATGACGCATGCCCAAAGCATATTCTCTAGCGTCTGAATGTTTCTCTACAACTAACCATCCATCTGTGGATGATAAGTCATGCTAATGTGCAACCTCATCCCCATCGCATCATGAAACCTCTTCCAAAACTTGGATGTAAACCAAGTGTCACGATTAGACACAATAGAGATCGGTACACCATAACGAGCTACAATCTCTTTGATGAATAGATCCGCTAATCTCTCAGATGAATACATCTCACGGATCGGTAGGAAGTGGGCACTCTTTGTCAGACGATCAACTATCACCCATATGGCATCGTACCCCTCACGGTACGCGGTAACTTAGTGATAAAGTCCATGGTGATAAGCTCCCACTTCCACTCAGGCAATGCAAAAGGTTGGATTTTCCCATATGGAATTTTATGCTCCGCCTTCCTTGCAAACAAGTAAGACACTTACTGTCACACCCGGCCCCTCGCATCAACAATATTGTTGGCTTTGCCCACGAAAAGTTCACGAATTTTCTTTTGATCGCCTAGGTGAAAACTTCCCAGGGAGGTCACCCATCCTTGGATTGCTCTCACCTGAGCACGTTTAACTGTGGAGTTCTCCTCTCATCCACAGTCAATAAGCCCAAAACGTGTTGTTGCTGTTAGAGGTATGACATTCCTTATTAACTAGGAATCTCTCCTGTCCACGGCCGATATGAGATATGTGTAGGGTGTGACAAGCACCCCCTGTTTGGACTCATCGTCCTCGATGAGCCCGAGATGTCACCATCCTTGGTGAGGTATGTCCCATATCCCAAACAACACAGGATTGGCTCTGATACCATTCTGTAACACCCGACCCCTCACACCGACAATATTGTTCACTTTCCCCACGAGGAGCTCACGGATTTGGTTTTGGTTGTCGAGGTGAAAACTTCCCAGGGAGGTCACCCATCCCTGGATTACTCCCACCTGAGCATGCTTAACTATGGAGTTCTCCTCTCATCCACAGCCAATATGCCCAAAATGCGTTGTTGATATTAGAGGTCAGACATTCCTTATGAACCAAGAATCTCTCTTGTCCACGGCCAATGTGGTATATGTGTAGGGTGTCACAAGCACCCCCTGTTTGGACTCATCGTCCTCGATGAGCCCGAGAAGTCACCATCCTTGGTGAGGTATGTCCCACACTCCGAACGACACAGGAGTGGCTCTGATACCATTATGTCACACCCGACCCCTCACATCAACAATATTGTCCGCTTTGCCCACGAAAAGTTCACGGATTTGCTTTTGGTGGTCTGGGTGAAAACTTCCCAGGGAGGTCACCCATCCTTGGATTGTTCCCACCTGAGCACGCTTAACTGCGGAGTTCTCCTCTCATCCAAAGTCAATACGCCCAATACGCGTTGTTGCTGTTAGAGGCCAGACATTCCTTATGAACCAGGAATCTCTCCTGTCCACGACCGATGTGGGATATGTGTAGGTTGTCACACCTACTCACATTCTCCGCTACGTCGCATTTCATACTCGGTCACCAATAATCTTTCTTCAGGATGAATGAAGTATCGAGTCTTATGAGCTTCATCCAAAATCTTTCCATTTAGATCCCCATAATGAGGAATCCACATTCATCTGAATCAGGTTTTAACATCGAGTGTGTTTTCACCCAACTCCGCAACCATACCTCTCATCCTTTTGGAGTTAAGACGATCTTCTTTAAATGTTTTGTCTTGAAACTCATTGACCTGCTTCATGACATCTGAGGTCATAACCAATTGATAAGCCTTTACCCGAATTGGTTCAGGCCTCTCCTTTCGGCTAAGGGCATCTACCCCTTGCCCGGATGGTAATGGATCTCACAATCATAATCCTTTATGAGCTCCAACCATCTCCTTTCCCTCATGTTCAAATCCTTCTGCTCAAAGAAGTACTTCAAGCTCTTGTGGTCTTTGAAGAAGGCGCGCTTCATCCGATACAGGTAGTGCCTCCAAATCTTTAATGCAAATACCACAGTTGCTAGCTCCAAGTCATGAGTAGGATAATTAACCTCATGAACTTTCAATTGTCGGGATGCGTAAGCTATAACCTTTCCTCATTGCACCAATATGCAAACCAACCCCGAGTAAGAAGCATCTCAATAAACCACCAAATCCTTGCTTCCTTTGGCTAATGACAAGACAAAAGCTTGAGTCAACCTTGCCTTTAACCCTTCAAAATCCTTCTCTTGTTCTTGACCCCAAACAAACTTCACATCTTTACTGGTCAACTTGGTCAATGGAGAAGCTATCTTAGAGAAGTCTTGGATGAATCTTCGGTAGTATCCCTCCAATCCTAAGAAAGTACAGATCTCATATGGCGTCTTTGGAGACTTCCATTGCAACACCGCTTCTACCTTTGCTAGGTCTACCATAATCCCTCCGGGATTCACCATATGACCCAAAAATTGAAGCTCGTGCAACCAAAATACGCACTTGGAGAACTTCGCATACAGCTTCTCCTTTCTCAACGTTCCTAACACCTCCTGAATGTGACCGGCATGCTCTTCTTTGCTCTTTGAATAAATCAAGATATCATCAATGGACACAATCACTTATTTATCCAACATCGGCTGACATATCATATTCATTAAGTCCATAAAAGAAGCTAGCGTGTTGGTTAAACCAAAACACATAACGAGGAACTCGTAGTGTTCGTAATGTGTACGGAAAGTTGTTTTAGAAATATCTTGCTCCTTCACCTTCAACTAATGGTAACCAGATCTAAGGTCTATCCTTGAAAATCAACTAGCACCCTGGAGCTGATCAAACAAGTCATCAATCTCGGTAATGGATACCAATTGTTCACTGTCAGCTTATTCAACTCACGGTAGTTGATACACATCCTCATATTTTCATCCTTCTTCTTCTTCACGAATAAGACCGGAGCACCCCAAGAAGAGATACTTGGTCTAATGAACCCCTTATCAAGCAACTCTTGTAGTTGCTCCATCAATTCTTTCATCTTGGAGAGAGCTAAATGATACGACACCTTAGCAACAGGTTGGGCACCGGGCATCACGTCAACCTGGAACTCGATCTTGCGGTCTGGCGGCACACCTGGTAAATCTTCTAGGAACACGTCAGGAAAACCACGCATAACCAGTAGATCAAACATTTATGGTGTTAGCGTTTCTAAATCCTTCTCGTTGACCAAGTAGGCGCTACATCCACACCTCACGCACCTTCCCTCCACCTCCATCGAAATCACCTTCGGAATCGTAATGACTTGATCACCGTAAATCGTCACGAAACTCCCATTAGGCGTTGTCAGTCGAATCATCTTCTTATGACATACGATTTTTACATTGTAGGCTTCTAACCAGTCCATTACTAGGACTATATCAAACCCGCCTAAGGTCATCACAAACAGTCTAGCAGGAAACTTATGACCTTCTAGTTCTACGTCACAACCTTCTATTAGCTCAGAAATCCTAGTAAACTTACCTATGGCAATTTCTACATCGAAGGGCTTATCAATACCCCTACTACTAACAGGCAAATTAGCACAAAAAGTAGCAGAAATAAAACTCTTACTAGCACCAGAATCAAATAACACAGAAGCTAGAGCTTGGTTTGCTTGAAATGTACCTCACACAACATCGAGGTCCATCCTAGCCTCCTCCTAGGTCATTATGAATGCTTTGGCGCTTGCCCTCTGCCCTTCATTCCTGGTCATCTTCTTTGCTCCAGATATCTCCGCCCACAGCTTCTTACAGTCCTTGCTCATGTGACCCTCATCGTCGTAGTTGAAACACCTCCTCACCCCATAGTTCTTCGCCATATTTCATGTCATTCCACACCTTAAACAAACATTAGAACTCCATTTACACTCCCTAGCATGTTCCTTTCCACACTATCCACACCTTTTTGACCCCATGTCGGGAATGACTACACGCCAGTCATCCACCCTCGCAGCTTGGTTGCTTGCCGGGGCACCACCCCGACCAAACCGCTTCCCATTCCAATTCCGGTCACCACCACCCTTCGTGCTTACCTCAGCCGCCACCACCTCTCTCTTATCATACAACCTTCCTGCCAGATCAACCACCAACCTATACGTGCTCGGCCGGGCGGCCATCATATGCCTATGGATATCCGCCGACAATCCTTGGATATACCTCTTGATCTTCCATGACAGAGGCGTCACTTGATCTGGCACCAGCCGTGCCATCTCATTAAACTTGGTGGTGTATTGCTGATGCATCATGGTTCCCGCCTCCAGCTGCAAAAACTCCCTTTCCACCATATCCATGTATCTATGAGGACAGAACTCCTCAAACACCAACTTCTTCAACTCAGACCACCTCATTCTCCCAATTGTCTGGCAACCCTCGGCTTGGACAATATTGTCCCACCAACAAAGAGCCAAGTCCGGAAACAAGTGGGCAGCAAACTTCACCTTCTGGTCTTCTCGGCACTCACTAATATCAAGTACCGCCTCTATCTCTCTCACCCATCGGTGAGCAGTGGCAGCAGTGCCATTACCATCGAAGGTTGGGGGCTTGCATCTTTGAATTGCCCTGTAGTTGCAGCCTCATGCCACCTCCGGCGCAGGCTCTTCTTCCTCTTCTTCATCATCGAAGATAACCTTCTCAGTCTCCGGTCGCTCCTGTCCTCCTGAGGACTTGTTCCTCTCCCTTCTTTCTCCTTCCCGTACAACCTTAATCACTTCAGTCACCACAGACGGTAGGATCGTCTGCATGACCTGATGAACCTCTTCCACAATAATAAGAAAATAAGATTCTCTAACGTTTTCCTTCACGATTCAACCTAAGGGTTGATTTCTTAGTGTTAGAATGAAAATATGATTCAAGAGTATATATGAATTAGGGTTTCATTTGGAAATTTGGGGGTTTTATTAATTAAATCAAAGAAAAACAAAATAAAGCAATCGATTATGTTTTGGTTCAATAAAGATGGAATAAATTAATTAAGATTGAGAACGATAATAATTGATTCAATAATTTAATTTATTGATTTTTAATAAATATTAGGTATAATATGTGAAAAAAATAATTAATTTAATAATTAATTATTTTAATTTGATAAAGATAATTAATTGAATACTTATTTAAATAACTTTAAAATTATTTAAAATCATATTTATAAAGTTTTTAAATGTTTTAAATGCTCTTTATAAAGGTCTTATAATATCAAAACCTTAAAAATAAATAAGAATAGAGAATAATAGATAATTATATTGTTTTATAAGTTTCAAGAATTTAAATAAGAGTTTAAGGGATAAATTTATTAACTAATTATATATAACATGATTAAGTGAAAAGATGAATAATTAATTATTTAAATAAGTTATAACATAACTTAATTGATTTTAAGAAAACCATTATAAGGTAATAAAAGACAACTTTTAAATAACTATTGTCATAGTTTTTATAATTTTAAACTATAAAATTAGAATATTAATTTGTTTAAAAATTTCAAAATTTAAATTAATAACTACTAGAATAAATTTAATTAACAATAATAATTTTATTTTGATTAAGTAATATATTAAGAATTTATGGAATTTAAAATGATTAAAAAACTAATATTAAAATAACATGTGGGTGCCCGGGTTCGAACCCGGGACCCTATGTGCGTAGTTCACGGATGTTACCGCTGGGCTATAAGCCTTATGTCTGTTAAAAGCTCAGTTATAGAGTTTAAAACTTTAAATACAAAATCCTCCAATTTCATAAGAACCTTAGAATCGATTTGATTCTAATTGAACATGAAATTGATGTTGTTAATGTAATCAATCATAGGGCTTTGATTGCCCATGTGAAACCGAGTGTAGGAGTGTGTTTAATTACCTACTTTGAATTAGAATGGGGATGAACAAATGCGAGGAGAAGTCGCGACCGGTAGGGAATCATTTCAGGATGTTTATGATATTCTAATTCAATTAAATGTTAGGAAGGCTTCTTATGATGATGACGATCAATTGCCATCTATCAATTTTGGGTAATGATCGATCGGGTTGATTGAAGGTGATGATCGATCGGGTTGAAGGTGATGATCGATCGGGTTGATTATGTGTTTTGTTTATGCGATTGATGATTCAGAAAGCTTTAAGGAAACAATCAAAACAACATCCCTATGTTATTTAGGGTCAATTGATGTCGTTTCATCTCGAATGAGTTACGGTTGGGTGTGAAAATTTTATTTCGATTATTGATGATGATTACCTTATTTTAATGGCAATTATGTGTATCATTGTATTCGAAATATGAGAGGATGCGTTTCAAATTGGATAATTTATACAATTGGTCAGGATCCGTGTTGTAACCGATTTGATTTCGAAAATTGGTTTCGGTTTCGGAATTGTGGATGATAAAACAGAGCTTAATTCAAATTAATAGTGGCTAGAGGTTCGAATCAGGTTCAAGAAGGCAAGGAGTCGGTTTAATTGGATTAATATTGAATATTATTGCGGTTTTAAGAGTCGCCGGAGAGTGGCCGACGGTGGAAAGGGGTTTGGGTGGTTTTAAAGCAAAGTTACAACTTTGGTCCCTGATGTTTTGCTTACTTTTTATTTTATGTTAAAACTTTAAAGCCTTTTTGTGATTTAAGTTTTGAAAGTTACATTTATGACCCAAACTTACAAAACCCTATTTTAGTAATTTAAATAAATTGTTTACTTTATTTAATAAAATCTTTATAACATTTTTAAAATTTTATAAGAAATTTACAATTTAATTATAATGGTGTAATTAAAACTCATACATGATAACTAAACTTCATAAATATACAAAACTTTATTTCATAAATAATAAAATTATTATAAATTGTGAAAATGATTTAATGAATGAAAATTAAATGAAACAATTTTTTAAAATATTGATTACACTTCTAATTCATATGATTCATTAAGATAAATAAAATAAGTTTAATATAGAAATTTACATCGTATGAAAGTTCAAAATGAGTTCAAGTTTGAGTTTATAATTATGAAAATAGGCGGATATTACAATTATTTTATGAACAAACTTTCTATTTAAAGTTTCTAAATTGACAATAAGGCTCCTTGAAGTTAATTAAACTCTAAGTTTTAACTATTTTATAACTTATCAGTTATTTAATTTTTATAAATTATTACTTCTATTATTATTATTGTTTTAGTTATTATTATTGTTATTGTAATTTATTATTATTATTATTATTATTATTATTATTGTTGTTGTTGTTGCTGTTGTTGTTATTGGTAATATTATTATTATTTATTATTATGTTCAATTTAATAATCAAATTATTAACTTTCAAATTAAAGATTTAAAGACAAACTAAGGAAATAAGAATAAGTAATTCATAAGTTTCATAATTGACAACAATGGTCCTTACAAGAATAAACGACGTTAACTTTTAATTCACGAAAAATACAAAATGTTACAATACTGCAGGACCGTTGGAGGGTACTTGCTTACAACATAACAACACAAAGAGGAGAGTGTGAAACAACACTTAACAGTTCAAATAGGGAATTAAACAACCAATTTAATGAGAACTAAGAAACACAAGTGTATAAGAGACTGAACAAGAACAACACAAGTAGTTGGTTTTCAAGGTTGATGTATATTGCTCTCTAGTTCCTTACAAGTGTTTACAAAGAAATGGTTTAAGATACAAAGGACCAGAGATACTTATACTACAACCTACAGCCAGCCATACAGTGCAGACCAGCTGGATACATGATCTAGACAACAAAATCAGTGTAGAGTCAAAAGGCAAATTGCCTTTTGAGTAGTGACTATGACATGCCATAGCTCACATCCTAATGTATTACAAAAAGGATAAAGTACATAAAGTAGAAAGTTACAGACTCAAGACCTCAATGTACAGTTACCAAAAGCATGGACCTTTCACCAACCTATGTAAAGTTGGCGTCTTATCAGAGTTGCAGTGGAAAGGGGTCGAGCTTTATGTAAAAGGTACATTAGATAAAGAATGTGTTCAAAAGTCTTCGGAAGAAATCCGTCTTCAAGTCTTGGATTCAGAAGACTTTGTCTTTGAAGCTTTGGAAGACTTCATCTTTGGCTTCGGAAGATATTGGTATTGGCTTCGGAAGATTTTACACTTAGAGTATTTTCTAAGGCTGAGTGTGAAACTTCTGAAGCATTCCACTTCAGTACACTTATGCATGCATGCAGGAGAGACTTTGGGTGTTTCGATTACATCAGCCTTATATTTAAACCTTACAAACTCCCCCTAGGCTGATGCTACCAAAACACTTGAAGACTTCAGATATCAACAATCCTCATCATGATGATGACCATCCCTTTCTACATAAAATGATCAGGATCACTCAGACTCTCATAGTGTCTTCTCATGTCAAAGAGGTCATGCAGAGGTAGATTGAACATGTCCTTCTATATGTAGAAATTTTCAACACCTTGATCTCTGATGACATGCCATTTTTTATTAATTTTTAGTGTATGTCTAGGACAAGATGGGTCTTCCTGATGCTAGAGGAGTTACTTGAATTGGAGTTGGTGGAGCATCCTCTTATTACACATCCTCAGAATGTTCTGACTCATCCTGAGGTTTGGAGATGGTTGCATCTTTATTCTTCTTCTTAAGCTTTGGTTTGGAAGCCATCCTTTTTCTCCTCTTTGAACCTTTTAACTGAGAAGACTTGCCATAGCACCTGATTGATCTTCTTTGTCTTTCTCAGTTGGGTCTTCCTCTCTCATAGGTTCAGATTGAGAGGGGACAGAACCCTGTTGTGAATCAGAAGTGGAAGCTTGCTAAGGCTCAGCAGGTGATTCAGGTTGTGTTATCTCAAATGGTTTAACCTTAATCTCAACTTCCTGAGGGACCTGACTTGGTGGGGAGTGTAAATCAACAAGTTCACCTCTTTGAATCTACTGCTTGTTCACCCTAATATGCTCATCCATGGTGGACATAGACATAGGGCCAAGTCTCCTTCTGGAGAATCCATACAGCTTCAAGAAGCTCATCATCCTCTGCCAATTAGCAGACTTCTTCATGCTTTTCTGGATGATGGCTCTTGACTTTGCAGCCTCTTCCCTTAACTTACTTTTAGTGGTCTTTCTTTCTTTCACTAACTCAAGTTTAAGCTGTTTGAGATACTCAAACTCAATGTAATCAAAGGGTAAGGGAAGAAGTGCAACAACCTGATAGAGACCTGTGGCACTTAGGTAGTTAATCATGTTTATCCTATCAGTTTCTTTGTCTACCTGGGGTTCTTGTGGAACCACATCCTCATGTACAGGACTTTCTTGAACTGGGGAGAGAGTAGTCACAAGCTTGTAGAGTCTTTTCTATCTTCTTTCTTCTTTGATTTGAAGAAGTAAGTTTTCATCCTCTGCCTCCTTTCTTTCCATTGACAATTCTATGTCAGTCAGTTCATTTAATTCATAAAGGGGAGGGAGATGATATTATCATTGTCATAGTTCCCAGTCTGCAAGTAGTTGATCCTGACTGCCCTCAACTCATCATCCTGAGTGTTTGACTTGGGGGCAACCCTGATGGCAGTTTCCATGAGTCTTGCAGACCTAGTAGAGGAACTTTCTCCCCTTAGCTTCCTTTTTCTCTCTCTCTCCTCCTCCTCAATCTCCTCATAAGTCATTTTTCTTTTCCTTTTGTCACTTACAGACCTTTATGACTCAGGGTGGAGAGAGCTTTGGCCTTTATTGCTTAGTGTAGCTTCCAAGATCTGGCTAGAGAGGTTGAGATGCACCTTCACCAGCAGGTGTCTCATCAAGGGAATGAATCTTTATAGCAGTTGATGGTGAGATAGGGCTCTCAAGTTCTATCATCGGGCCTTCAGTTAAGGTTTCTCCTATGAAGCTAATCCTAGGGTCTGCCTCAACATCCAGTTGACCAATGATATTGCCTGATTACCTTAGTCTCCTTCTAAAACTGAACTCTGTAGTGATCCTGTCTTAAATCCTTTGAGCCAGCTTGTCAGCTTGTCTAGATTGGCTTTGGTTGAAAAGTGGCATGGTGACAAGGTCAAGACCTTCATAGAAGTTCAAGGTCTGAAAATTGAAAACTTCTTGCTGCCCTTGAACTCTTTAAAGAATAAGGGCTCTTCTATTTGCATCATACATCCACCCTATGATGTGATTAAAAGATCCTTGAGGTGGAGATGATACTACCCTTGGTATACCTTCCTTAAAAATACTCTGAATGTAGGAGTCTATTGAGTCCACATCAATGTGAACTTGAGGAAGTTGCTAAGTATGGACAATTGCAAGTGAGGATGGTGAGTCCTCAATATCCATGCTCTGTGAAGAACTCCCAGCTTCTGTGTCTATGATGACTTTTTCCCCTATTTTGGTAGCATCACCCACTTGCATAGGTGAGCTAGAGGTTAGGTCAACCATATTCACAGGTTCTTGTGTTCTTGGTTGAGCTCTTCTTAAAGGTCTCCAAACTAGTTTTTCCTTAAGATAAGATATCTCAAGTTGATGATCATTCACCCTATTTTGCAAGGTAGTCACCTGAGAATCAAGATGACTAACCTTGGAGACTAGATAGGTGCATGTTTGTGACAGTTTTTGCACCTTTAGCCTCATATTCCCCTCCTCTTCATCAGAAGAATCATAGAGGGATGAGATAATTGGACCAAGGTCTTCTCTCTTACCACCAGCATGGAGTTATTGGCTGCTGGATTTCCTCTACTCAGTGATAGCTTCAGTTGAAGTGTCCATGGGCTGAGTTGCCATGGTTGAGATCTGAATGATGTAATCACTTACTGAAGTGAGAGCCTCTTCCATATGGATATCCTATATAGGTTTAGAAGTATCCACCTTAGTGATGGGTGACTGATATAGGCTAGACATAGGTGACTCAAGAGCACTCATCTCTCTTTGAGAAGTGGAATAGAAGAGAGATTCATGGTACTCACTACAACCTTAGTCTTCATCAATATAGAAGTCAAGGTTGCAAATGGGTTGGTTTAAGTCTAAAGGCTAGGGATGGCCCTGAAGGTTGTTCACTTAAGTGTTGAGACTCAGAGTGAAGGCTTAAGGCATTTAGGCTTGTGAGCTCATCAGGCTGAGCATGAGGAACCTCGGCACTGATCTTTGAAGTAATGGGAGTGGTTTGCTCCATAGGAGAAGTGGGAGCTTTAGTATCCACTTCCTCTTGTATGGATAAGTATATGGGGGCCTACACAGACTCAATAGCCTGAGCAGGGGTTCGTTTGAGTTTTCTTTTGTAGGTGAGGGTTATTTGTGGTTGTTTTGGTGGTTGAGATGTAGAAGGTGTCGGTTCAACTCTACCCTGTGTTGCTAGATTGTCACCTTGAGCAATGATCTCTAACATTTTTGGGACAAAGGCTGTTTCTACCCCTGAGAAGCCAACAGTTGGCTTCTTTAAAATTTTAAAGATGCCGGGCTTCATCTATCCCAATTTAAGAATATTACCTGTTTCCCTTAACTGTTAGCCCAGTTCATAGTTAAGAATGTATTGAACATATCTACGAAACATGTAATACTCTAAAGAGTCCAAGTTAGCAAGCAGATTTGTAACAAATTGAGAGTACCTGAATGACCCCCTGAACCATCCCATGCACTATGAAGGAGAGATCTTTAGGAATCTGGTCCCACCCCCATTCTTGTTAGATAAGCTATGGATAACCACATGTAGTAAGTACTTCCACTGGGATGAGACCTTCCCTTACTTGAAGGTCTTTACAAATAAGTCCCCTTCATAGCCCATCTGCTGGAAGGATGGTTAACAGCTTTTTTTGGAAAGGACCAACTCACCTTCCTTATCATCCAGCTGTAGATGAGCATTTATGATGGCTGGAGTGATGAAGATCGTCCTCCCCTGCACCATAGCAGACAGTGCCTTCTCCCCATCTAGAACAACCTCTTGACAGGTTTTCTAGAAATCAAGTAAATGATCCTCTTAAAGAATAGGATCAATGGAAAGGGAGGTGAAATAGTTAGATAGAGCCAAGAATTGGCAAACCTCTGAAAAGTGTGGATCTTTCTCAGAGTTTAACAGAGCAACCTGATTTTGTTGCCTGTGTAACTGCATGGAGAAATCTGGGTCATTTCTTATGTTAAGGTTGGGCATTTTGAGAAAGCTTAAAGGTGAAGGAAAGATGAACGAAGGCGGTTTTAGAAAGAAATTTGGGAATTTAGGTTTGAAGGAAAGATGAAGATGATAGAAAGAGGCGGAACAGTTGGGTTTATATGTGAAAAAGATTTAAGACAAAGTTAATGAAAGAGGATAAACTTTGAAATCCGGATGTCGGTCCCACCTCTGAAAAAATAGTTTGTTTTTTGCTCAAAAAGTAGTTGCAGGATCGATGTTTGTCACTAAACACAATGTTTTCTCTCAAACTCACCTAAAACACCACTCGGGTAAAGACAGAATCAGTAAGAGTTGATCACAATTTAGAAAGTAATAAAGAACACAGAAGATAATTTTCAAGGTACTCTTATATATTGCTTCTCAACTTAATATACAAGACTTTTACAAGCAGATGTTGTTATGTCTCACCTCACTTATTACAATGAGTTACCAGAGAGAACCTATATATAATACTACCTACAGCCGGATATACTTTGATACCAGCTGGGATTCCTTAGCTAAAGTCTATCCTACAAGACTATAGTTTGAGGTATCTCAGATAAAGTATTATCTGAGATATGGTAGTCAGGACATGTCCCTGACTTACCTTTTGTCACCAACTAAAGTTGGTAACATGTACTATCATGAAAAGGTAAACAGTAGAATAAAGTATGGTCAACAATATGGCTCTTTGGGAAGAAGCCATGCGGTATCAGAAGTCTGCAGTGGAGTGTAAGAGCCCATACTTGTGTCCACTGGTTCATAGCAGTGTCTTTGGAAGGTTAAATGGCTTCGGAAGAGTAAGTACTTCCGAAGCCACTTATACTTCGGAAGAAGCTGCTTCTT
>BJCM01245241.1:0-15112 GCA_018326385.1 Flaveria bidentis | reverse complement strand
CTAACACACTAACTTGACCGAAATTGAAAAGGGTTTAACGGAGTCGAGTCTCGTTATTAACGGAATCTGCCTGAAATTTCTCGGGTGTCACAACTTTCGTTGGAAAACCATGTTTGCGAAACTACCTGCGAAACTATAGTTTTGCAGGAAGATCCACAGTTTCGCTGGACGAACAACTAATTTCGCTGGATGAACACCTAGTTTCGCAGAACGGGCTGAAAAATACGAACCAACCCATTTTTGACCCAAAACTTCAGTCTTTTACATCCAAAACCTTGGTTTATCACCCAATAAGCTATATCTAAGCTTCTTATACGTTTTCTTACACAAAAACGTGAGTTTTGGGCGAATATTTGCCACTTTCAAAAACCCCAAACCTAGAATCCGGGTTTATATCAAAAGGAACGATTAAATGATGTTTCTTACCTGGATTCGTGGTGTTTTCTTGTTGTTTGGATGCCCACGAACATCGATCTTCAATCCCGAGATCAACCGAGCCTTGAATCTTCAATTCTCTCTACTTTCTCTCTCTACTTTCTCTCTCTAATTTCTCTCTCTAGAACTAGAGTGTTGAGTTGCAAATGAGAGCTGCTCAAGCTAATCTGTTAATATATACCAGGCGTTCCCGGGACTTTAAACTCGCCAAACACATAACCCGAAGAGTTAACTCGGTCTATAACCCATATCCATCTTATTTCCATTAAATGATCTTTTCTAAGCCCATTATTATTATTTGGCTCGCTTAGACATTATTCAGGGCGTTACAAGGTTTCATTCGAGAAAAAATAGAAATTTGCCAAACTTGAATCCTTAAGTGGATTGCATTTTCTCCAAGATTGTTAAAAACCTAAACTTTTATTTTCTCAATTTGATTCTTTCTCAATTCAATTAATCAAGAAATTTCCTTTTTAATGTTTAATTGTTTTAAATTAATCGTTACTAGCACTTTCCTGTGATTCCCTGTGGATTCGACACCCTTCTTACCCTTTACTATTAAGGGTGATTAAGGACTCTTTAATATATATTTTTGACCGACCACACGACATCGATCACACTCTAAGTGTGTTTTCATGTGACTACTCCTTACAAAGACATTATATAATATAACATACACACAATCCTTTATTTTTTAAGTTTATTCTCTATTCAGTTAACTTTAGCTTGTAACATCTGACCTCCTATATCAACCAACTTTATCCACTTTGATCAAGAACCGACATCTCTATTGCGCACAACCTATCTATATTTTCTTTTTATTCATATGTATGTTTGTCTTTGATCAACTTAGGGTCCCTATTCGTGTTCATGTCTTAACCCCATCCTCAGTTTAGTGTATCTAGATTTAATCGTGCAATGACACAAGTCTAATGGTAATCATATCACAACAAACATATAGCCCCACAAGTCTTGACCAGTATATCAACTACCACCATTTGAATACTATTGTCCACATTACATAAACATAGCAACAAGTGTACTGTTTTACAACATCTTCATACCATTTACCCCAATAACAGGTTGATGTCTACCTAGACGTCATCATACTTCATTTGCATAGAAGTACAGAGTTGTTAAGTTTTAATACACTCTTAGCTCACTTTCCAAATCATTAATTAGGATTTAGGAAATGCATATAAGTCTGAAATCTAATATATGATTTTTTAATGATTTTTATTTTATTTTTTAGAATATCTAATTCACACATCATTTAATCAAAATATTATATTTAAAGTTTATGTCTATCATAAGGCCTGACCCTTAACCACTTAGAAAAGATATTTTTTATAGATCTTAATACTAGACCATGGGCACTTTGATATGAAACGTGTGCATGCTTTTAAGGGAAAAAATACATGAATGATGATTTTCAGAAAACACTATTCACGTACTCCTTTGTTGAATTAGTCTTTTCCAAGCCAGAGCAATAATGATAACATAGCCGGTGTAACCAAATTAGGTTTTTAATGTTCTTCTTTCTTAGATTCAAACAATTATAGACACAAAACTGTGGATCAAATCCACAATAACGACATATCATAGTGACTATTCAATTCAAGGCTATCGATGTAATTTTTATTCCAATATTTAATACAAGCGAGTGTATGCTTTTTAGTATATCTTTTAGAGCTCTAGCATGCTATAGAACCTTTTGAAGGTAAGGTATAAGGTTTTTGGACTCGACACCACTGATCGTGCATCAATCTGTTGGATTTGGCTTTTTGAGTTGGGGTTGTATGTACATGCACCATCAACAGCCTATAATAGTTTCGATACAGGATATTGTGTATCATACACAAAACAACTCATTATTGCTATCAAGACCTTACTACCTCATTCCCTCACTATCTCTTAGTATATTCTTTCTTTTGTAATAAAACACAATAAATTATCTTCTACATTGTAGTTCTATTTATTTAAATATATTCAAACCAACAAAACACCGAAAACATTGTATAGATCGAACTCATGAATAAGGTAACCACGGACAATCCTAAGTCGAGGTATAGATGGTCGTCCAATGTCTAGATTAGAAAACAGGAAGTAGTGATCTCAAACATGTATTATGTCATGTGAAACTATATATTTTCTTTTCCTAAGACAATAAATTACATATTTTCTTAAGCTGAAAAATCAATTACATATTTCTACTTCCTTAAACACACATATTACATATTTATTTATTTTATTAAAATTAAATTAAATGATTATTTTACCCTTATTTTTATCAAGGAAATATACACTATTGACTTTTTAGTATTCTTATTATTTAAAACTGTAATTATTATTTTTAAATTTGAAGATGTAACTCTGATTATTAATAATTGTTAATTTGACATATAGTTTTAAACTTTTGTATTTATAGATGTAATTTGTTGTTATTATTTATACAAAAAGGCTTGAACTTGAAAAAAGATACAACTAACTCTCTTACAAAGTTAAATATATAAAAATTTCTTAGTAAAAATTATGGTAAAAGTTATTTAATATGGTACTTTTTTAATGAAATTTATAAATATGTTATATATGTGTTTTAGGAAGATAAAATATGTAATTAATTTTTAAGCTTTAGGAAATATGTAATTAATGATATTAGTAATGAAAAATATGTAAATGTCCTTAAGGTAAAAGCTGATAAATTTGATTGTTTTGCGACCAAAATGACTAGTCACAAATTTTGTGATTGTTTTGCGAAAGAAATGGTTGTGATCGCTGTTTTTCTTACCAGTATGGCTTTATCACAAATCAATCACCAAATTTGCAACTTTTTGTCGTACCTAAATATTCATACTCGAATACTCAGTTGTGTAATATTGTATCTTAGGACTTCATTAAATTTATAAACCTAAAAGAACACGACATATATAAGAGCACAATTAATTCAACATTTACACGTGGTCAGATTCAACATAAATTGTGTAAAATGATGATTATTAACGTGTTTTATAATCTCCTTTAACGTCAAAAGACTTGCTCTATAATTTATTAACTTGTTTAACGATATAACTAAGCTTACGCTATTCATTATTTATTTTGAGTTGGGGTTGTTCAAATGTTTATAGCAAGCGAGTGCGTTGCTTTTTTGACGGGTAAATAGTCTCAAACACCCATTCACAAAAATATAGATATGAAATTGAGTGGTACAATCATGGATATCATTAAGATTGTGTGTAATGTATATGTGGGACCATCGCCCCATCCAAAAGTTAATCCATATATAGAATGTGGGAAAACCCAAACACCATTAGCAACAAGTTTAATAATTGGTTTAATATGTCAAACATTGCTTAACACTATATCAATGAAACATAAAATACACGAAAAGATTGTGGATTTTAGTGTAAATATAAGTATGTATTTTTATAAAAATGTTTTCGGATTGTATTTAAGATATAAGACTAACCTAACAAACAACGTATTCAACAAAATCTTATTCCAACCATGTGTCCCCTTTACATATATCTTGGAGTTATATACTTTGTGGGAAAGAATTTTGGTTTTGTAGTTGAGTAAACCACATTTGGCCTTTTGTCAACTTGTTCGCTAGGGAAAGATGTTTTCGTCCACATCTTATGGTCTTAGCAACTTCAACGGGGTTAAAGATTATCATCTCTTTTAGCCTTTTAGATGATAAAGCGTCACGTGTGTTCCCCTCATGGTTTTAATATGCATCTAATAGGACGTGTATTCAGCCCATATAAAGAAGTTTTCGTTTCCTTTCTCGACTGAAGTGGGATGTAACAAATGATATGTTTATGGGTAGCATTTTTAGTTATATACTTTTGTGGATTATTTAGTTGAACCTTTTCAATTGGGTATTTGTCAAAATTTAATCTTGCAATCAATTAAAGTTATAGATGGATTAAAGAAAAATAATGATGAAGTGAGATTGGTGTGCAAGTTGATAAAAGGTACCAAAGTGACAAATAAACAGGATGGCATATGTAACGGCTGCTGCTATTGCCATTGTTTAAGACTTTATTATGTGTATTCATTTTTCTTTTCTTTTAAACCTTTTATTTTTTAAAATTTCAGATCCTTGGATATGTCACCGGATAAGGCTATACATATTAGTGATAGTGTTATACTTACTATTATATTATCAGTAAACGCATCATTTACTATCACTATACTAGTGTCTTTTATGTTACACTCAAGATTGTCTCACAAGCAATGCATTAGTTATATAAATATAATATATTTTATTCGACATAGTAAACATATAGTTGAATAGTATATATAAAAAAGAATATTAACCTTGTAATTGCAACATAATATTTTATTTTCTTTTTCTTTTCCTTAAAAGATATAATGCTCAAAATGATATGACTATGTGGCTATAACATTTATAAACGAAGGGTAAAAGAGTAGATGTAGATGTATTTCTAACGAATTTATATTGTGCAAATATGGTTCTAAGGTTTGAATGGGTTTGATTACATGTCAACAAGGTGTGTCATGTGGTTATAACATCATTCACAATGCGATTATGTGTCTTATAAAACATGTGTAAATAAATAAACTAAAATACCCTTGGCATCGTGGACAAGTGTTGTCACTTGATTACTTCATATGCTTCTTAGGCGAAAACCACTTTGTACTAGAACTCACACCTATATGATATATGTGTGTGTATATAGGACCCGGTATTAATCAAAAGGGTGAAATTCATGATAAACATAATAAGCAACACTTAGATGCTATATGTACAACTGAGTAAATGCGTCTAACTAAAAATATAATAAACGAATGCAACATGTACGCAGATAGATGGATATTAGGTCACTGTGGAAAATGACTATAAGCATTATCAATGCTTCAGTTTTTTTATATAGCAAAATCATACTTGAATTAGAAAAAAAAGATATTTGATTTAATGATATAATTTTATTAAAAATATAAAATAATAAAACTTATTTATGTATATAGAAATAAATAAAACTAGTGAACAAACTCTATTCTTCTTGTGCAAACAACTAATCATACTATTATATAAAGAATTTGATGAAAACACACTTGTAAATTTACTTAAAATTTTAGACACCTAATATAATTTTTTAAACATAAGGTACAATTGCCCATATTTAATAGAGTTCTCCCGATTAATACATTATTTTCATATACATTTATTTTAAATATTATCTAGTTTATAATATTTTAAATTAATTTTAGGATATATAAAATTATTATTTATATTTTATAACTTAATACTATTTGATTTAAGTATTATTTTATTTAATCACTTAAGTATATAATCACCAAATATTTACATAGTTATAATAATAATAATACCAAAATATGTCAACATCTAAAACAGGTAAGAAAAAGTATTGATAACACCCGCCGCATCGGTATATATAATAAATAGAAAAAAATATGAGTAGCGAATGTGTAGTTTTTCTCAATTTTATAACAATAATTTTTGTTTTCTATAAACTAGAAAACCTTACTTTTAAAAAAATTACATTAAACATCTACGGATTTTTTAATATTAACCACAACATTTTCCATCTCTTCATGCTCGTTTTGACTTTTTAAAATTTTATATCTAATCCTTCGAGTTATATCAAATTTATATTTAATCATCTTATTTTTTTTAACTTTATACTTAAGCCTTCAAATTATGTCTAATTTATATTTAATTACCTGAACTTTTTTTTAAGTTTTATACTTAGGCATTCGAGTTGTGTCAATTTTTTTTAACTAATTTACAACAAAGCTCGTTAACTATAGTAAAATCACCATTTACACATTCACTATTTTTTTTCTTTGTTTAGGGTGTTTATTTTGTTATAGTGTTTTTTTATAATCTATTTTTTATCAACATTTCGTATGTAATATTTTTTTGGCTGGTTAGTACTGACATATAAATCATAGAAACTAAATCTTTCAACATTTTTAACCCACGTATATAGCGCTGGTCACAGCCACTAGTCTTATATTATACAAAAATATTGGAATACTAATATTATCATAAAAGAAAAACGAGTCCATCTTTTAAGGGAACAAGATTAATCGTGTGATCTCAACCAAATAGGTTATTAACATGCTCGATTCTTGTTGCTGCAAATTGATTTGATTTTTGTTATATTTATGTTACTAGGTTAAAAACTTAAGTAATACATTAATTGAATCAAAATACTAAACTAAATAATTTGGACCAAAATTTAATTATAATATCTCTTGTCTTTGATTGTAATAATTTTTTAAAAATAGATTTTAATGCTTCTAATTTTTACTCATTAGTCAATAATAATTCATACTATCAATTTGACTCGTGATAATCTCAACTTTTACTTTTATAACCAATGGCAATCCTAATCTCATAATTATTATAGATTTATACTTGATTTGTATTTATTTTCTACTTGATTTTGCTTATATGTTACTTCATCCGTTCATAATCACAATTGTGAGTGAAAGCAAGTGTAAATTTAGCGTAAACATTTGATAATCATGTTACTAAGACTACTATAGGAAACAAAAGTGAAATTAGTTGGGAGTGTTACCGACTAAATTAATGGTATGGATATTACTGGCCAATGCGTAATAATTTGGATTATTAATAGAACTATAATAGAATATTAATTAGTTTTTAAAAATATTTTTTCTTAAGCTGAATTTTAAAAATCTATCAAACTGAGGATGAAATGAACTAAATAACTTAAATATTTTCTGATTACAATGATATAACAAAAAAATACAATGTTATTCGATAAAATCATAACAAATATTAACTTGTCAAAACTGTAATATATGATTTAAAGTTTAACTTAATTATAAAGATAGTTGTAACTCAATGAAACTAAAAATATGATTTTGATTAAATAAATTAAATAAAAAATATTAAAACAATTAAAACAAAACACTACGACTTGCACAACTAAACATTTAGTAACATAAATTTTTTGTGTATGTGTAATTTGTACTCTTTAAAAATAATCCACTTATAAAATTAGATATTATGTATATTGTAAACTTAACACTATTACTACAAAAATATATATATATATATATATATATATATATATATATATATATATATTCAATGTCATATTTTCATTGATTATATCAATACGAATTTGTTCTATTAAATTAATAGGTGTTATTCAAATAGCTCACTTCAACAATATAAAAAGACGTTTACATGAATTATCTTAATCACAAACTTTATAATTACAAATAAGTATATATTTGTAGATTAACATAAAACGAGAAATTAGGACCCGCCGTGTTGCGGCGACAGCGAACATGACGGGATAAAGTATGTACTACAATCGACACGATTCGTTTTGCAAACTAAAGTTATGTCAAAATGTAGAGCAAATCAAATTTCTACCATTGAATAAACACGTATTATATCTAACCCAATTTTTTTTAAATAAAATTATGTTGAAATGTAAACCAACTCAAAACGTAAATAGAAAACACAGTCAACGATGCCATATGCAACGTCTAAAGTATAGATTGCAATCGCATCATTGCGTTTCCGAACTAAATTTATCTTCGACAAACTTGAATTCATACACGAGTTAAACCCAAAATTTTAGAAATTTAAGGATGGTAAAACGATATTTTTCTATAGTTTTTAGAAAGTTAAGGGGCCAAAGTGTAAAAAACAAAAGTTAAGGGGGTGAAATGGCCGGTTTCCGAACTAAATTTATCGTCGACAAACTTGAATTTATACAGGAGTTAAACCCAAAATTTTAGAAATTTAAGGAGGGTAAAACGATATTTTTCTATAGTTTTTAAAAAGTTAAGGGGCCAAAGCGTAAAAAAACAAAAGTTAAGGGGGGTGGAATGGCCGGTTTTCAAACTAAATTTATCGTCGACAAACTTGAATTTATACAGGAGTTAAACCGAAAATTTTAGAAATTTAAAAAGATTAAAACGATATTTTTCTATAGCTTTTAGAAAGTTAATAGGTCAAATCGTAAAAAACAAAAGTTAAGGGGGTGGAATGGCTTTCCTAAATGTGTATATAGTAATGTCATACAATCATGAATGTTTTAGTTAAAAAACTATAAATATGAACATTGACTAATGAATGTATATCTGTAATTTTCGTGTTAGTTAATTTTCAACTTTTAAAAATTCACTGGTCAGATTTTATTAGATTAAGAATGCATACATACGCATTGTTCGGAGAGATTTATGCATATGTTTAAGCAATTCTCTAAAGTTATATAATTGAGTTTATACAGTCGGTTCGATTTAGGCCTCTAGTTTAGAATTGTGTCTAGTGAACAAGTCAACCCAGACCATTACTCCTGTATTAAATATATAAATCAATTATTTGTTAAAATAAAAATATATTATTTTTTAAAATCATTTATATTAAAATTTTGGTAGTTATACTAATTTAATAATATTTAAACACTTAATATTTTTTACTAATCATTTTAGAACATAATATACAATTACTAAATCATAAAAGTAACTAATTTAATAAATAACTAAAACCAAATTAAATATAAATTTAAAGTGTGTTTGTTATAGAATAATATAATTAAAAATAGAAAGTCAAGTTCACTGTTTTTAAAATTTTCTCTAATTTATAAGAGAAATAGAGGGTAAACAATAAACAAATATTTTAAGGTGCTAAAAAGATGTCACGTGTCCCATTAGTCTTTATTTTATTATATGCTTTAGACATGCATTGTATATATTTCATAATATATCTTATAAAGTTAGTATTTATCAAAATTCCAAAACTATAACAATCATCTTTATTTATTTTATAAAAAAATATATACGATTTTTCAGGCAAAAAGGGTCAAGTTAATAGACTTTTAGCGTTTCAATGATTGATGTCTGGTAATACATTTGTTTTTTATTTATTATTTGTTTACAGAATGAGGTTCTGTTGATAATCCGTTAAAAATATATATTCTTGACAAATAATAAATATATTCTTAATATTCTTTTACAGAATGAGGTTCTGATGACATATATGTCGCTATATTTGTTGTCACAACAGGTTTTTCAGGATTCTTAATTTAATTTTCTGGGTAAATTTCGATTAGAAAATTAGAAACTTTTCAGATGGAAGGATTAGTTGTTGGAAATGTCACAAAAGGTATTGTGTTTATAGAAACCTCATTATAGTAGTAATGGCTGTGCACATCAACATCTACTGTAAAGATATATTTATTGAAGTGGTATAATATTGTGATCATTAAACTGTATCCAAAATATTCCCACTTCTTTGCATATTTCATTATAGTCTACACATGTCACCTTATACGCCCTAGAAAAACGAAGTTGATACCCCAATAGCTTTTCAAAATTAAAGTGGATAATACACAACCTTTTTATTGCTGTAAAGCAACATATACGTTTATTACATATGCTTGTTTGGTACAACCCATTACACAACAAAAAGGATGCCTAAATGTTTGGTTTAAACAAACCGAATCGAGCTAGCATATGTAATCCAAACTAGGAGGTTATTCGTATGCTATATTCTCAATGAGGTGCACTTCAATTGTAAAGTTATGATATAATCTAATGTGATTATGGCCCCACAATGCGTCTCTCATGGTAATCAATATATCAATCTAATTAACCCAACATCTCACGTACACGTATCCAATAGTAAGTCAGTAAAATGTGATCTGAGTAAAATATTAATAACATTACAACCAATGACTTATTATCTTCAATGAGGTTTACTCGTCAATTACATGACACAAGAGTGACTATAATATCATATTATAATACCTCCACAGCGGTTATGATATGGTCCCAACTTGCTAACAACTTGTGTTGCCGACAGAGAGTGGGTTTTTAGAAGGTCACCTGACACTTAAAAACACTTAACTATGATTTTTTATGGTGTTTGTTTTATTTTCAACCCCAATACATGGTAAACAATGCATGCTATTTAACTCAATATCTTTGATATCTACAATTGATTTTGGGTATTATCCAATGTGTTACAAACATGAGGGCCGGGCTAGAGGGTGTTAGGTGGGAGACCGCTATGGCCCATGTTCTACGAGGAAGGGGAGATTTTTTTTTCTTGTTTAGGCAGCATATGTCGATTAACATATATAAGAAACTATAAACGTATTGCTAGGTATGTGTTGTAGATGATGCCCAGTAGATGAATAAACAGTTTAAAGCCAATAACAAATTAAATGAATAGCTCGTTTAATGTTCACACAATATATTTTTAAACACTAAAATTTAGCCTAATCAACAATTAAGTAGTTAGCGCCAATTCCTAAACCTCCTCACCATAGAGTTCTAGTCGCCGCTGCAAAATGAAATCCTTCTTGCTGGCAACGACAGCCTCACATTCGTGGAAACTTATTTCTACTTATCGCACAATGCATCTAAACAAATGCCCCTGCAAGCATCAATAAAAATATCAATTTAGTTTCTGATTCACTTACCACATTTCGTTATTACTTGTCGACCATATGTGATCTTTATTGTATATTCGAGTCATACAAACATTCAAAGTGACCCACAATAGAGGAATATCTAAGAACCGTAAGAAAATATCATGTCTCTCTCTTGGAGTACTTTCTCATAGTTAATAGGAAACTATAAACGTATTGCTAGGTATGTGTTGTAGATGATGCCCAATAGATGAATAAACAGTTTAAAGCCAATAACAAATTAAATGAATAGCTCGTTTAATGTTCACACAATATATTTTTAAACACTAAAATTTAGCCTAATCAACAATTAAGTAGTTAGCGCCAATTCCTAAACCTCCTCACCATAGAGTTCTAGTCGCCGCTGCAAAATGAAATCCTTCTTGCTGGCAACGACAGCCTCACATTCGTGGAAACTTATTTATACTTATCGCACAATGCATCTAAACAAATGCCCCTGCAAGCATCAATAAAAATATCAATTTAGTTCCTGATTCACTTACCGCATTTCGTTATTACTTGTCGACCATATGTGATCTTTATTGTATATTCGAGTCATACAAACATTCAAAGTGATCCACAATAGAGGAATATCTAAGAACCATAAGAAAATACCATGTCTCTCTCTTGGAGTACTTTCTCATAGTTAATAGGAACCAAAGAATATTCCTTGGTCTCTCTTTTAAAACAGTAGTATGCTTAACAAGCTAGTTTGATCCTTAAAAAAGAATCTGGGTTGGTTGGTTTGTATCTTGTTATGTATATAGATCAAGGTGGGCTTAACCACTTGGCGGTTTTAAAGTGAAGTAAAGACCCAGGTCCCTATTTAATATTCATCTAGGATTTTTGATGAGTGGGAATAAAAAGAGTAGTCGTTAAAGTAGGTTGGACTATAAATGTAAATAAAAGTTTTTGTGTATCGTATGAATAGGATTAGACCTTAATTTCTAAGATCAAAACAAAGAATCCGCATTGCACTATGTATACACTTTGTTTAGAGACCCTAAGTCTAAGACTAAAATTCAATACATTGGATACATGCCGAACCTTAAGATCTATGTATGACAACCGGAGGACAAATACAAAACACTATATATTACACTTTCCTACACATATATGAACTAAATAGTTCAAGAAAATATCTTTAAAATATTTTAGAATACAACTTTTGTGTTCACTTAGAATTGGATATTGTATACTATTCGAATTCTATCTTTAATCTAATTCATGACACCAAACTTTGAAGTCATGTTCTATAGAATTGAGTTGTAAGATAAACTCGTGTTTTAAGAGTTTATGTGATTTAGGCTAACATCTCAAACCTGAACCTTTTTGCCCCGTCATGAGATTACCTAGAACCATACCAACTTATAACCACTACATGTTGTCCTACAGCCTAGTCATGATTGCTAGGCTGAGATTATATGTAATAATTGAGTCGTCCTGATACCCCTTGTAGGACCTCTATCCCATGCCTGCTAAAGTTTAATACATAAGCACACATGGCGATGGTCCTAAAAGCGATTAAGTATGCCGTTAAACTTTATACAGAGACTGATAGATCGATGTTGATATTTTTTAATTTTGTTTTCAAATGTGCAAACAACACTCAGTCTCATCTTGTGATCCATGACTATGCACATTAAAGAACTGATCATTAAAAGGGAAGTCGCAGAATAAAAGTTAATTAATTACAACTAAATAAAGGAAAACTTCTTTTTCAAAATTTAATTATTAAAAAGCGAAGTGTGTAAGGACTTCAACAATAAAAACTACTAGTTAGCCAATTATAATAAACCAATATGTAATAATGTAGTTTGAAAATGGGTTAAGAACTTAATGAACCCAAAGATTATAAAATGGAAGCTACTTTAGTCAAAACATTCATCTTATCTAAAAATAATACAAATAATCTCACTTAAACATGTTCCTACAAAGCTTTGCTTGATGTGATGATCACATTATTTCTTGCCTTCACAGTAGGAAATCCACTACAATATATATATTTTTTTGCTTTTTTTAACCCAACTTTATTAATTATTTAATTTTATTTTTGCGTGAAGCTAGTTTTATACGTACAAACATCACTAGTAATATCCCGTTCATTTTTTGTGCGAAGTATTATGTTCACATTAATTTCTATACAACTTGAAAACTGATTCTCAAAATATAAATAACTAGGAGGAGACACATATTGGACAGTTTTATTTTAAAGGTAATATCAATACAATTAAAAACTCAGTCTTAAAATATAAATAACTAGTAGGACATGCATATTGGACAAATAACAAGTAAAACCTTATTATATTGAAATGATGGAGTACGATTAGACCTAATTCAATTTTGTATGAATTGAAGAAAAAAACAATAAGATATATCTCTCATAATATGAAAAATAGAGTTAATTGCCATTTTCTATCCATAATCAATTCTTTTCCCCTCTGACTCTCTAACTTTTTTAAAACTTGTCATTGTCATCCAATCTCATTAACCAAGTTAATTTGGGTGTTATCTATAGGGGTAATAATGTCTTTTTTGCTAAATCCATGTCAAAAAACAAAACTTAAAACACATGCATCGTTCATGGAATTTCATGATCGACAATTCCTAACCATCGTCACTTTTCCATTAGCGATTGGCAACTAGGGTTCGCAATCAATCGTCCAATATCACGGATTTGTCCAGGGCGGTCAACTAGCAAGGAGGGGAGCAAATTATCAATGGATTTTCAAGATAGTTGTTTGTGGTCTTTACAAAAAACCGGTGAAAATTGTGATATAGCTTCAGTTTATGGTATGTTTATGTTCCTACTTGTGAAATCTGTGTTGAAATCATAAAACTTTGTTGAAATTGATTAGCTTACCTTATGATATGTTGTGTTTTAGGTAAAAATCCTAGCTATTTCACAGTGGAGTTTCATCATGGGGGAGAGTTTATTGAATTTCTTGATACAATATATCATAATGGTACTGTTAATTTTATTGACATGGTTGATTCACGTAGTTTCTCTATTAGTATCATTCATGATATGTTAGAGAAGCTTGGTTATGCAAAAAAAGATGTAAAAAGAACACATTTTAGAATTCCAGGTGATGAGCTGGATTTCGGTTTAAGACTATTAGCTAATGATATTGATGTTTTTATGTTGATGAAATATGTTAAGAAGCATAAAGTTATTGAGGTGTATGTCGAGCATGTTAGAGATGATGATGAAAATTTTGGCTTCATAGTAGATAAAGATAATGTGGTTGAAGATGTTAATGTAGATACGGCTGAATTTAGAGCTATTGTTAATTCTGACTTCATAATAAATGATGAATTTGACCTTGATGACTTTGACAGTCCAAGTGGTTCTGATAATGAAGCCTCATTGGAAACTGCACTAAGTATCATCAGGAAGAAGCAGAAAAAAGCAAGACAATCTGTCGATTGCCCCTTCTATCTTGGTCAAGTTTTTGGTAGTAGAGATGATATAAGGGTCATGGTAAAAAAACATGCAATCGATTCAAGAAGACAATTGTGTATCATAAAGAATGATAAAGATAGATTTCGTGTGGTGTGTTTGGGAATAAATCCAAATCTGGGTAGGTGTGAAAGTAACGAGGAAGGGACAAAACAAGGATCACTGCTAGTGGGTACTTCTAAGTCTAAAAATTTCATACCTAAAAAAATGATCCCCACACCCACTTGCTCTTGGACATTACACATAACAAACCAAAAAAGAGAAGGGTCTTGGGTTGTTAAAACTTTAATCAATGAACATCAATGTCTACAAACAAGAGATGTCAAGTTATGCACCATAAATTGGTTGGCTAAAGAGATTGAACCAACCATAAGAGTGAACCCTAGCATACCACTAAGAGCTTTACAAGAGTTGATGCAAGAGAAATTCCAAGTTCATGTCACATCTCAAAAGATTTTTAGGGCTAAAATGCTTGCAACAAAGACGGTTGAAGGAGATTATAAGGCTCAATATGAAATCCTTAGGGACTATTCCGAAGAGCTTATTAGATCTAATCCTGGTAATATCATATATATTATAATTGTAAGGATTAATATATTTTCAATTTATTTTTGTACCACTATATTTAATTTATATTTATGATTAGGCACAATTGTGAAGATTGATGTTGAAAGAGAATGTAACCCGTGCAGTCAAACAAGGCAGTTTAGGAGGATTTACATATGCTTAGGTGGTTTGAAGGCGGGTTTTAAGACATGTGGAA
>BJCM01245240.1:0-14121 GCA_018326385.1 Flaveria bidentis | reverse complement strand
CTGCATGCAAACATTCACAAACACATGCAACAAAATAATTAAACACATTTTCATTAATCCAAACAAAAGATTTCCATTTACTTTTTAATAAATGCTATCACTGCTAGAAAACTGGACAATTGCATCCAACTTTTTTACTATAACGGTCGCAAATGATATAATAAAAAATATAAATATAAATCTAAAAACATCCTTGTGTGACCGAAAAATTAACTCAAAACGGTTGCAAATGCCCAGTTTTCAGTTTTCTAGCAGTGTAATTACATATATCGAAAAACATACTTTTAGAGGTATCAAGATTATCAGTTTCTTTATTCAGGTTAACAGAAGAAACAAGAACAGCTGCAAACAGAAGAGTGAAGAACACGAGCAGAAAGTCTTTAAATGACGCCATTGTTATCCAAGATCGAAGCTTTTTTGAATCTTGTTGATTGGATCCATTGATTTATACCAACTTGGTGTGTAAAAAAGCCAAAATGGCATTGAAGACGCCATTAATGGAAGCTTCAGAAACAGTGATCTTGAGTGCAGGAATTAGGGTTTGACTTTTGACGGAGAGTTCTATGTTGATACAAATGGCGCACATGCATCCAATATCAACATCTGGCAGATAACGTGTCGTTGTAGATGATGGTGATATATATATATAGCTTAATTGTATACACACAGGTGTGTGTGTATATGTATTATATGTATATATCTCTATATGTATGACTGAGATATACATAGGTATGCATGCATGGATGGTGAAGTGATATAGCCATAAATGAGTGGAAGTAATAATGTATATCTGCAACATTTCATAATGGATGGTAACGTGCAACGGGCTAAAAACACTAGTTAACCTTACATACTTAAATTTGTTATATTTTTTATGGAAATAGTTTGTTTTAAATTTGTCATTTTCAACCACTTCTAATGTAACATTTGATTGTTACTTGTCAGGTGCCTCATTTCACCAGTATGAGATGTGAGTTGTGAGTATGATCTATATATATGACCAATTGGGACTGGTTTGAAATGGACAAAATTATAATGCTGTTTTTGTTTGTTATCAAGACAGACAAGAACAAATGGTGACAATATTGTTAGGTCTATTGTAGTATCCACTTCAGAAGGTGTTGATTTAAACTTGTCAATGAATTGCTTGTTTTCTAGTATTATGGTTGCCATATGTCACCTGTTTCCTTGTAATTCAAGAAATAAAAAGACTTGAACTTGATTAACAAAAGATTTAATGAACAAATTTAATTGAAGTTAGAAATAGGAATGATTAAAAGTATAAAAAAAAACAACCATGAAATTAAGCTAGTTAATTTGCTACGTGAAATACTTAGCGAGTTGTAATTCCAGTTGAGTCAACATATTGATTTGCTAATTGCATCAGTAGTGTTTTATTATTATTTTAATCAATAAACTTTACATACATACATTATACATACATAGGCACAACTTAATAATAAAAGAGAGAATTTTTTTTAGTTGAACAAGGCAATGTTTATGAAGGGTTAAAGTTTGTACGGTGGTTTTTTGTTTAGAACTAAATGGTTTTAAAGTGGTTTATGGTGCTAGTGCGCTGAATCTGACTTTGTTGATTATACCTATTGTATCCTACTTAAAAGACATGTCTTGTCTAAAGTCCACTAGTCACTTAAACGTAGTGAATCTTAAAAAAATTAAAGTCTGCTTGTTGAGATAAGAGTCTCTTCATAATTCACTATACAAGATAACCGTGTCACTTTCTAATAAAACTTGAATTGTGTCACTTCTTAAGAAAAAAATGATAAATGAAAGACATGGGCATATGACTTCTATCAACATAAAGGTGTCACTATCATTATGAAGGGCACGTGTGTGTAATTCACATAGCAATTCATAACTTGTAGCATTTTAGAAGGTTGGGTAAATGTACTTCATGTCTAGGTTTATACTTGATGGAATCCCTCACTACACTTCAAGAGTTCAACTTGTCACAATAATAAAATCTCCTCCTTTCATACTATAAGATAAGACTGACTACTAAACCATCTATGTGTTCACTTAGTAATCGTTGAACTGTGTGGGATATATAGTTTCAGATTGTAGATCTGTATATGACCATGGTAAGAAGATCCTGATGGACTAGAGAAAGAAGATTTGTTTCATTGTTTGTTAAGCTTAGCGACAAGGTAATTACATGATATACTATTATTAAAAGACATTGAAAATGAACAATAAAGTATGCATTTTATTGCTTTTTGTACAAGTTCGGACAGCTGTTTATTTAGGTTTCCTTTCCACTTCTAGGAATGCCAATTAGCCGTTTTTGTCACCTGGCGGTTCACATGAAGTTTATAGTTGACTTTGTGAATAGCCAATTAGCCGTTTCACATGTCAAGTGCCTTTTTGGAGCTCAAACCAAGTCGGCTTATATAGATTCTACCAGGACAGAACTTAATGAATGGAATCAATCGCAGAAGTGAAAATTCAAACCTGCACAATCTAACTCTTAATTTGTATTATTGTACATATTTCAGTTCATATACCGTTATATATGACAAGTAGCAATTAATATGTATACATATGTCAGCACCTCCCATGTTTTAGATAGTCTGAATTTATGACTTGTAAACCACAAAATGGAGACAAACCACCTTCGGTTCATCGTCAAACCATCATAAGAACAAAGTGCGTCCACAAGCCTTAAAAGACAAATGAAAGAATAGTGGTACTTACAACCCTTCAGCCATTCATACATCTTTGGCAAATGACAAGCCCACCGGGTATGGCCTGCTAAATCTTGATTTAGTGTTGTCTTGATCTTTGTTTACCTTGGTGCTGATTTTGGTCAACACTGGTTTCTCTTTTGGGCCGGTTTCAATAGCATCTGTAAGAAACTGAAGACCCTGAACGATTCAAGTGCAGAATGTCAATGATATGTATAATTAAAATGAGAAGCAGAAAAATGTTCAAAGATGTCACAAACCTTTAAAGAAGACTCCTCGAATGTAATTTTTGAATGCTCTCCTACCCTAGCTTCAATATCCTATTGCATGTTGAAACATGTCATATGAGATCAAGTATTTACCAGCAAGAAACCAATGCATGTCTCAGATCTTGTATGATTCACATAGTAATTATATTATACCCATTTGGCCCACACGTGTTCAGGTAATAATATGCAAGGCCTATGGCCTAGTAACCTAGACGCATTAGTGATTTCCCTCCATGAAAGTGGTGTGGGTGCAAAACCATGCAAGTGCATGGTCAGGTGGTGTTAGGAAAACAACTGATGTTCAAAAAAATATATGCAAGTGACAAAAACCAGGAAGCTTTAAAGATACGCCGAGAAACTAGAGATGGCAACATGGGCTGATCGGCCGTTTCGGTAACAGGTCTAAGCAGTCCAGCTGGGCAAGAATGTGTAGACCCACACACTTTTTTGGCCAATTCTTAATAATTAATAGTTAATTATCCTTATAATAGTAAATTTCCATATTTTTTAATAAAACGTCTTAGAAAGTTGCAACAAAACTCAACTTAGGTAACTTTCCATCTGTTATACCCATTCCCATTGTAGCTAACCTTTTTGTTTGACCAATCCATTTGAACATTTTAATATTTCAAATCAACACATTTAAAAGAATGCTTGATTAGTTTTGCATCAAGCTCCTAAAAAGTCTTCTAATATAACTCATAGGCGTCTCAACAGGCTTACAAACCAGATAACAAAATAATTAAAAAGACAAGTGAAATCCCAAATAAATACACAAAATATTTATTAAAAAAATATGTAAAATCCCACCCTACCCTCCTCAGATCCTACAAATAGTTTGACCATGTGTGGGATCTACTAGGTATGTTTGTTTGTTTGTTTAATAATAATGGGCAAACTTATAAGCAAGTAAACTTTCTAGTATAGAGAAAAGAGTGTAATATTCTTGGGGGCAACCAAAATAACAGTGTGTTGCATAAGCAAGTTTATACAATTATACCAAATAAGAGAGATTATAATTTCTCACCTTGAAAAGCTTAGCATTTATCCCATCTTTAATCCCTCCAGCTACTTGCATTAAATAGTAGAGACCTGAATTGGTCATATCCTGTTGGGCAAAATCCAAGTACAGTAACCTATAAATCTTTCATGAAATAAATACAACAGAAATAAACATAATCTTGATTGGAAAAATTCTCACCTGCTTTCCTTCAATAAGATCAAGCTTTCCTTCCTGTTCAGCAATAGAGAACAAAGGAGCAAAGTTTCAGATTTGTTAATTTAAAAAAAACAACAATGTGAAAACTTACCAATCCGGCCATCATTTGATGAATCATATCGATGTCATAACCTATCTGATTAAGATTGGACTTCACATCATTTACCTGCATAAAACTCATATTAGTGAACAGATGGCACTCTCAATCCATTTACAATTTACTTATAAATGGGTCAACTTGGGTTCTGTACTTTTTTATATCCCTAACACATGGATAATATAAATTCTTTAGCTAATACAAAATTGGGTCAGATGGGTACGAGTGTACGACAAGTCAAAACTTGCCCAATGTTCAAATTTGATGCATACAACCTCCCAAATTGCTATACACAATTACACATAAAATTATGTTATAGTTTTCTTAATTATACTTGATGTGTTAATTATTATAAGAAAACTACAAGACTCGATAAGAAGGGTTTTGGCCAACCCAAGCCAACACAATCCAACCTGCACAAAAACACTATATGTCTTGATTTGTTACGCAATCAACCATTTAGCCACCTCTAAATAGAATGACAGAAATCAGTTATCTACATGATGATAAGTACACATATAGATGATGATAAGTACACATAAATCTTAGCTTGTGTATAAAAATGAATGCTTTTCAAGACGGACAAATATGATGAACATCTAAAATAGAAAGAACTATCTTACATCATCTGCAATCAGTTTAGTTACTTCCTTCTGCTCATCTAATTTCCAGTCCAGGTTTTCTAGTCTTTTTGATAGATGTCTCTTCGTAGACTACAGATGCAATCAGAAACAAAAGTTATTGACAAATACTAACAAGCAAAAAAATTAATTATAGAAAGACAAAAAAAGCAACAATCTATAAACAAAGTACTACTCACAGCTAATGCCTCAGATACATTCTCTAATTGTTTTGAGACCGTTGATACAGCATTTGCCATATTGTGCTTAGTTACGAACATAACATCAGAGAAAGACAAGCCCTGAAAATAATAAACAGAAACTGAAATTAACTGCAACAAAACATGCATCAATCTGATTAAATGGAAATACATCCAGTCAAACGATTTGTCGACTATTATAAGCAGTATTGGTCTTACCTTCCACCACATATAACAATATCCCATTGCTCCTAGTGCAGCAGCTGGCATCAAGTAAGATGAGTAGCCCCCTGTGTGTAACATTTACGAGAAAAAAATAATTTCTAAGCATATAGGAATCGAGCTCAATGTCCACATAATCAGTAAGGGACATTGCAGTTAAACCAAGAACAATTTAACTATAAATGGCAGTTTTACATTTTACATATTGGCATGTTACATGTAAATGTTATAGATCTTGGTTTTAAACATACATCAAGTAAAAAAAACATGCACGAGATTCTGTTGTTTTGTTCACATTAGGTGTTATTATCTTCATCGCACCTTTTATGAGATAAATGTTTGATTAGAGGTGAAATGTAAGTTATATAAGATGGTAGCAAGATTTACTGTGAATACACAAGCTGATCGTAACATGAAGGCAGACACTGGGCTGATATATGCACATATAAACGCATAGAAAGGGTAGTATACCAAGAATGAGAATTTTGGAGCTTAAAAATTAAAAGTACAAATTTGGGCTTATGCTGTTATTTGTTCCTCTAGAAAAGTAATGTAATGTATGATGATTTATACCTCAACATGGATTAAAAACATTAAGTAACATTATAAATATCTACCAAGAATATCCTACATAAACTAAATAAAGCATGAGTAATAAGCTCAAAAATGTATAAAATGAGTTCAAGTGCCTTACCACTTGAACTAGAATTTCCATTGAAAATGGTAACAGGCTTGGAGAGGGACAATTCCCGGATCTCTTGTGCCAATTGTCGAATCTGAAGAATGATTGGGAATGAAGTGAGAAAAAAGTAAGCACATAATAATAAAAATAATATGCATGAATCATGTGTCCTTGACATCATATGAAAAATGCTACCCCCAACCAAAAATGATTATTGTTTGTTCCGGTGACTATTTGTAAACAATTTCTAGGGTGTACCCAGTGCTTGACTTAGCTCCTGCTTTGCGAAAGGTACAAGGACGGTCCTGATACCTGTGTGAACCTTACCCAACACTAAGTGCAAGAGGTTGTTTCCCACAACTTAAACCCATGACCTCAAGGTCACAACGTTGCAACCATACTAGTGGCTCCAAGGCCCACCCTCATTTGGGAACAATTTCTAACATTTGCTATTACACTTTATAAGTAGTAAGTACAATATACCAACATAGCACATGTGGTCGTAATTCTTTAAGTAGTTTTTCAAATACCTGCGCTGCAAGAGCGGCACTATCATACTTTCCAGGTTGCATTTCAATTTCATTAACACCCGTCATCAACTCCTGGAGCTCTGATAATATATCCGAGAGTTTTCCACTCCTCAAGATAACAGAACTAGTCAGACCTATTCAGAAAGAGAAAATACAATACATGAATGTCATTAGATGGCATATACAAAGTCCAAAATCCAAATATGGCAACATAGCTACAAATAATACTACAGTAGCCTCTGTATGATGCTTTAAATCAAGCAGCCCACTTTTGATGCTCATCATACCAGCTTTTCTGAACTACCAACAGAAAGATCATACAGAACAGGTAACTAAATTAGGCAACAAATGTTACCAACAGCGATGATGACATTACTTTACAGTGTTTAACATGATCACGTAAACTAAAGAAAAGAACATCACAAACTTATTACACACGTTTTTTCAATCTAAGCAGCCAATAACCTAGCTTCAACATTACATACTATAGACAGATCAAACAGAACATAAAGCTAACGACGCAAACAAGTTTAGTATTCCGGAGGCTGTTAATCTGTTATACTCATCACCTCTGTCTCAGCCGACTACTATAGTCTATACAATCATCATTCAACGGAATTTCTCTGCAACCACCTCCAGAAGCAACAAACCCTAAATTTCAACCGTAATTCTTATTAAACATAAATTCTAACAAGGATAAACCCTAAATCTTCAACAAATGTTAACGGAACTCAGTACCGATTAGAACTAGAACATTGTTAAACATTTAACAAAGATGAATCTAGAATAATCATAAGAGTTTGGAGTTGTAGGGTTGGTAGAATAATTAAGCAAATAGGATGCAAAAGAAAAACCTGCTCCGACGAGGATGAGAACTTTGGAGGTGCTAACTCCGGTTTGCATCGCCATTGTTGATGAATTTCACTGTGTAAACTTTCGATCGGTCGGAGACGTACGTGAGGTTAGGGGAGACCAACAAGATGTGTTCAATTGGGAATATTATGATTTACGGGATGATATCCGCCAATGTGATCCCGTTGAAGTCGTTCTTCCGGGAAAAGAAAAGCTTTTATTGTTATTATTTTTATTTTTGACTTTACAACTTTATTTACACACGTAAACATTATGGTCCGGTGGGTTTTGGCTTGGAGAGCGGCTACACCGTCACAACGTCTGGTGCTAGGAGTCGATCAATTTGTTCATGAACATGTTAATTCTTGCTTTTGGGTGGTTTTGTGTTATACGAGATTTTTTTATAATGTAAAATTCAAATGAGATGATATCTTTTGATTGGATGATAAGTTTAGTACTTTCAAGTGCTTTGCTTCTATTTTCCATCTCACACAAATGCTTTTCGAAACGCCTAACTTAATTGTTGGTATAATGAGAAACACAAAAACAAATAAAAGATCACGACGATTTAATTACTCGATGATTTTTCTAGTACATAAAGTTGCAGGTTACAATGCTTTAAATAGGAAAAGAAATGCATAAAGTATGCAACTAACTAACGGTCACAAGGGGAAGCCTATTGACCGGTTATTCAGCAACCACCAACTAAAACAAATGACTCGTGATAAGACGTTCAAAAGCTTCCATGCACGACTTGAGCTTCTACATCAGCACTAGTTTGAATTATTCATCATCATTAAACAAGGTGCTAGAAACTATAGCAACATCTTGTGCTATATTATGTATAGTACTTACTTCAAAGCATGTGAAAATTATAACTCTGAACTGGAGTTTATGGTTGAAGTATTTTATAAAAAAAACTTTACCATAGATTAACATTTAGTTTCATCGAACTCGTTAATAAACCTTTATTATGAACTAAGTTGGATCAATCCATCACACACAACAACCATAAACTTAAACATATCACACAACAAAACGTGATAATCATGATTAACAAGTCCATTTACCACCAAACACCTTAGTATGTTTTGTTTCTTAAAAACCTTAGTGCTAAAATCTATTTCCTTCACATCTCATATAACAGTACTTAAAAAAACAATAAATATTGTTTCAAATCCACTTTTGTGATGACTACTGACTTTGGGTTTCTTTGTGTCCCACTCCTACTCAATCTATGGCTCAACCTTGCCTTATGTGCACGACTACACAAGAGTGCAAATTTGATCTGATCTAGCTTTAAAAAACCAAATCAAGTCGTGCATCAGTGCAACGACACAAAAAAAAAACTCTTACTAGTTGATCCGATCCACAATCTTTTTTGACCCAGTTTTTCACTGTTGCAATGAAGCTCACCAAACCAACATATTCAGAGTTCTTGACTGCATAATAAAATCGATTAAATAGATAGTCAAAACATTTTAATGCATTTAATATTTCTTGAGTAGTTCGAAATTCTTCGCGAGCAATGAAAGCTACCTTTTGGTCATGTCTATGAGAAAAAAAGGAGAGAATTTTTTTGTTCATGATATACATTGTACGAAATGATAGAACTTTCTAAAATTCAACAAAAGAAACCAGAAAACATTACGATAATCATGGGCGAATCAGTTTGAGTTGGTTTTTAAGTGAATTGTTTCAAAATAACCTTCAACCAAATATATGTATTCTTCTTTTCTGTCGGTTCTATTGTTGCTTATGTTTGTGTTGTTCGATATATACTTATATCCGAACAATTTTAAAACAAACTATGACATTGGGTTTGTGCACTAACATGTGTTCTTTTTAAAAAAATGACAATTTCTTTTTTATACAACTAATAAGAAAACAGAAAAAGAAAAACAATATGTATCAATCAACATACAACACGAATAAAAGAAAAGCTACATCAATGACCAACTATAACAATTTCAGGCGTGTCATCAGCTTCCGCCCTTTCAGCATATTTGTCGTCTTTGGTGCCTTCAACGATTCTGGGTTTCTTTCTGGACGGAGTAATGACACAATTAGGGTCCCCCGGGTCACATGCAGGACCTGCAGCAGCTACAATTTCTAGAATTAAAACAGAAGATATCAGCAGAATTGTAAGGCAAACAAAACCCAACTTTCCCATTGTGTGCTAATGTTTTTCAAAAAGTAATTTTTTTTAATTGTGAAGAATAAGAGTGGGAGTTTATGAGATGTATTTTGGGGTTAATAATGACTTAAAAAATTGATGGTCATTAAACTTCAATTACATTTAATGGTTTCCCGGAAAATTTGATAACCCAAAACACTCGTTTTGAAACTTTAGTTGAGGTATCAACTTATTAACCATTGAATTTATTATTTTTTCCAAATTGTTATTCTTGTATGTATATGCGTGTGTAACAAAAATGTAAATGTAAATATAAAAATACCTAGGCGTTACCGAGGAAGACCCTTGTCACCATTTCAAGTTAAGAAAACTTCAAATTTTGATGCCTAACAAATGTCCTATGCATAAAGTTTCCGCCTTGGGTGGTATAGAACAGTCCGAGCAGCAATCAAACTTGGTGAGTTGTCAAAGCTAGATTCCTTGCAATCCACATCACCGACACCAGGTCGTGGTAGTGGTGGAGATAATAGTTGCTTAACCTTATCAGCTGCCAAAAGCTGTTCTTCCCTAACTCCTTCGTTATGCATTAGTTCCCTGATCATATACAAGAAATCAGATTGTTATTGGAAGAATATAATTTATATAATCATACTTGATGAGTTGACGTTTTAGATAAAATCAGACAGGATCTTACATTAGCAACGATGCAAGTTTCCTGGGAGTGCATTCACGAAACAGGGCTTCGGGAATTACAGGGGAATTAAGAAGGATATTAGGCAGGGAGATGTAAGGTATTTTAGCTTTATAACGTATGACCCACTCGGTCAAGAAATGGGCCCGATAAGCTACAACACAGGGTAATCGGGCAAGCTGCAACTCCACAGCCACTGTTCCTGATGTGCATAACGCCACAGTGCTTGCCTGCATAGCATAATCGTCACACTCAATTACTTTAAAATCAGTTTGTAAACATGAAATTGATAACAAGAGCATACATAAAGATTTACATGATTTATCATCTTACTGAAATATTTTTTTGTATTCACTTCTGAATAATGGGAAGCATCACTTACACTAAAGGCATCATACTTTGTATGTGATGATCCTCCTGGAACCAACACCACGGGTGCAGCCCACTCGTTGATGAACTTTTTGATGTAGCATTCTACATGTCCGTTAGGTGCCACATGGATTGCTATAGTCGGGTCTTTAACAGAGTCTTTTAAAAGATTAATGGTTTTTGAATAAATGGGAAGCATACGGGTCACTTCTTGTAATCTGCTCCCAGGAAGCAAGGTAAATATTGTCGAACCTAATGTCAAAAGTGAATACACATTTTAGCCAGTAAACAAAAATACTGAATATGAGATCAATTCAAGCATTCACAGAAAGAAAATCAAGTAGGAATCTCTTTGGGAACTAATCAATGCAACTGGGCTTTTTTGGGCTGGGCTAGGCTGGGCAGTGTAATTTTGTGAGTTTAACTTGTTAGTCATTCACCTGAAGAGATTCCGTATTCACTCCGGAACAAGTCGGCATTTCCTTGCACCTTCCACCCCTTTTCTGTTGTAATCTTTCACAATAAAGTCAAAAGTCATGGCATGGATTATGTGAAAATTAGCAGATCAACTGGATATTCAGTGTGACACATCCATACCGAAGAACATAATATGCATTAATAGAAAGAATAAACTTGAGATAAACTGTACCAAATTCAGCTCCAGAATATCTTCTAAAACAGGATGACCGACAAAGGTTGCAGGCACTCCATGAGATATGCAGATTTCCTCTTCAAATGGTAAGATGCACAAGACATGATCCACAAACTCAGAAAGCCCGTTGAGTCTTTCTTCACCCCCTTTCCAGGCCCAGAAAGATGGTGCAACATAATGAAAGTGTAAAGGTGCATTAGGTCCTTGTTGGCAATATCTAGCTGCAAAAGACATTCCCCCATTGTCCTACATCATAAATATTATATATAAGGAAATTTGAAGTACGTGTTGAACAGGAGGAGGATGGTCAGAAAATGAGTTACCCTTTAACTGTTTTAGGAGACGAAAAGAAAACCCTTTGGAGTCGATTGTCACAACAACATGTGGACGAAATGAGATTGCAGCTTCAACTGTTTCCTTCAGTCTAACCTGGAAAAATGAAGTTATATAATATAACAGGTTGAGTGATACTAATATGTGACCCTGCTGCTTCCATTTTATTTAGTGAACTATAATAACAGATCTATATTCTATTTCAGGTATCTGTGTATTTATAATATAAATTAGTTTCTACGTTTTTAAGGAAAGAACTTCACACTTTAAAGACTTTTTGATGTCAAAACCTATTAACCAAATAAAAAAATTCATATGATTTTGTTACTGCTCACCGATATATTTCATTTAAAGCAGTAAGAAGTTGTCAATTTGTAATTACCACTTTTGTTCAAAACATCAGGATATAATCATTAGCTATTGAGTCAATTGTACTTCTTCATTATGAACAGAGGGACCATCATACATGTAAACAACGTAAAAGACAAAGGGGGTGTTAAATCAATAAATCTTCACAATTACTGAAGGCAAAGAAAGTGCAAAAACATACTTGCAACTTTTTTAGATGTGGCAACAACTCCCAGATCCCCATCACAGCAATGTCTTCCATAGGGAACAGGGATTTCAATCCTTGCTTTGCCATCATAGATCTGATAAGTGACAAAATCAATTTATGTGCTTAATTAATAAAAGATGGTAAAGAATATATGCAAGAATCTGATGCACACACAATGCATGTTGTGCATACTAAAAAACTGGGACATGAACAACTTTGGAGGGGTCGTTGCAAAAAGAGCCTGATAGCTAAAATCCAGTCAAACTGCTAAAGTGCTAAGTACAACATATTTTCAGGGAAATACAAAGCAAAATAAGTAAGAACAACCAACTGATTAGTGAGAAAACCATATTCATCATCTATCAAGTATCAAGCAAACTATATCATTAATCGTGAAAAAAAAAGTCCACACTGTAACAAGGAAACAAAATCGAACAGTCTGAATAACTAGATTGAAAATATAATAGTCTACCTAGTACCCATCAAACAAAATCAGGTAACAGGTATAGTTTAAGGTAAGAAGACTTAAATAAATGTAAGGTGAATACATGCCTATAAAACATTACCCTCCGACACCACCAACACGTATAGGGTATGGTGAAAGTTTCTTCAGTGCAGTCATCAGACGAGAACCGATTGCATCTCCAGAAACCTCTCCTGCAACTAAAAAGATCCTCAATTCCCCATCTTTGGAAGCCAGATCAACTGCAGCTTGGCTAGAAGTGGAGAAATATCTTCTCACTGTCGGCAAAAAGAGCAAAGTGGATCTTCTATTTGGATTTTGGGTAATTTTAAGCAGCATTATGACGCTTACTGCACAACAGAACTCAGATTAATCGAGACTAACATTACGATAACAAAATACAGGAAGCTAATAATGAGTTATCTTCATCTTCAAACAAATTTAAATTGCATAACAGATTAATCGTTTCTGGTACCAGAATACAGTAATCGTTTCTGGTACCAGAATACAGTAATCGTTTCTGGTACCAGAATACAGTAATCGATCAACATAATCGTTTCTGGTGTGCATTACAGTTACAGCTCTTCTTTATAAACAGAAGTATACATCCTCTCATAGTCAAAATTGCAAAAGTATTTAAAAAAACCATTGATTTCAAAGCTGAAAACTAACCTGAAGGATGCGAGATCGGTGTAGACTGCGGTGGCCGGAGTTAGAGCAGGTGATTGAGTGTTGAGTGTCGATTATTATTCAGAAAGATCGATTTAGGGTTTAACGAGGGGACTGAGATTGGACTGTCCACTCCTTAAACAAACAAACAAACAAACAAACAAATAATACCCGGTAAATCCCACTCAAGAGTAGGGTCCGAGAAGGTAGTTGGTGGCGAGTCTTTCCTCTATCGTGGGAGATATAGAGAGACCGCTTCCGAAAAGACCCCCGACTCAGTAAGGAAAACAATAAACGTAGCAATTATAATATACGGCATACAACACACAGGTATAGATCACATAAAAGCTGAGAAATTGAGTACAACAAATAAGCGTCAAGAAACGCGCGAAAAGGCAGATTGAAGAAAACAGGGGTCCCGCAACTAATTCTACGACTACCCTTCCTACCCACAGATCCCGTTAAAAGTCCTTAATTTTAATTCTACGCCTCCACGCACTCCTATCCTCGATCATGTGCTCAGAGATGTGCAAGTCTACCATATCTCGCCTAATTAACTCGTCCCAAGTCAACCTAGGTCTACCTCTACTCCTCCTACCCTCTACATTGATGTTCTCTACCGCTCTAACGGCTGCTACCATCGGCCTCCGCTTTACGTGCCCAAACCATCTTAATCTTCCCTTTCGGATTTTATCTGTGATACCAGCCACCTCTAGCCTCTGTCGAAACACGTCGTTTCTTATTCGATCCAATCTTGTGTGGCCACACATCCACCTCAGCATTCGCATTTCCGCGACCTCGATTTGTCTCTGGTGCGATTTCTTTATGGCCCAACAGTCTGTTCCATATAACATA
>BJCM01245238.1:0-18724 GCA_018326385.1 Flaveria bidentis | reverse complement strand
TAAAATCTGCACTTATTATAAATAGAACACTTGTGTGTTTTTTTTATCTCATTCACACTTCAAACACTCTTAAACTTTCCCCTAAACACTCGAACCTTTGGTTAACTCATTTCATTGATTCAAATCATTTAAGCTTTCATTCACAGATTACTGACATTGTTTGTGATATTATGAACGTAAGTATATGGTCAATGCATTAAAGGAACAAGAGTTATACAAGAAAAAGCCAATGTTCAAAGTTAAAGAAGAGCCTGAGGATTACTTTGATTGATGAAGGATGTAGAAACAAGATAAATATTGAATACTGAAGATAAAGATTGAAGATTGAAGTCAAAGATTGAAGATAGAGACTGATGCTGAAAAGACAAAGAAAAGAAGAACAAGCCAAAGATTGAAGACTGAAGACAATGTAAATCTTAGGGGGAGTATTGTTAGAACCCTTGGAAGATTAACATTTAGTCTTTTATTGTCTATTTTATATTTTGTACTAGTATAGGGACTAGTTTTGTAAATTGTTAGTTCCATAGTTCCTAGTATAAATAGCTTAGACTAGAGTCGAGAGTAAGTTTTGGCTGTTAACTGCTTTCTTACTCTTGTAATTGTCTTTGCTATATCAATAAACTATGAATTTTGTTGATATTGTTTGATTTGATTACAATTGTTTGTGTTTCTTTTTGAATTGTTTACATAAATCATTACAGATTGAATCAATTGATCCTATCAATGATAATGATATTTGAGTGAGAGGTGTTTTGACAAAGTCTTCACTATTTACTTAGATGTCAGTTCAAGGATTGCATCTATGATAATTAGATCATCAGACAAAGAGTATAGCCCTTCCGTAGCTTGGATCTCAGCTTCGGATGTCTAGAATACTTTTTCCGTAGCTTTGACTGCAACTTTGGAAGCTTGTGGGATTGCACTATCTACCACAACGTTTTTAGTTATTGGGGCCATCTATTTCCATATCCCTTTCAAATTCATTCTCAGTTTAATATGGGCCTTAGGTTGACCAACTCCTTTGACAGTGGTAGATGGTGTATTCCACCTCTGAAGCTCTTTAGCTCCAAAGTATGCCACAACAACATCTGGACTTGGTTGTTCAAGGGAGGAGCTCATCAGAATTAAGGTTAATAGTATATTCAAATCAATGAGCATCCTTGGGTCCACTTGAAGGGAGATAGGAGGAGGTTGAGGGAAAGTATTTCATTTCTAAGCAGGATATGTTGAAGATTGTGTAGGAAGGGCTAGGCTTGGCCGCTCCACATGTGTTTCCCTTTGAACATTCTCCCCCTTTTTGGTAGCATCATCTTGGAGCTTGATGAGCTAGAGGAGGAAGTCAAAGAGACTTGTATTGGTACATGCCTAATAAATCACTCAGTCTATTTCTTAGCTAGTTGAGCCTTGAGATGTTCAATCTCAAGTTGCTAAGTGACAGACTTATCCTTTAAAGTCATTCACCATGGATTCAAGGTTTGAGACTATAGAAAGTAGGTCTTTTATGTTGAGCTGCATACTTCCCTTATCTTCTTTGGATGAATCACCGGGAGATAAGGTAACATACCTAGTATGTTTATCCTCACCACCAGTTGTGGTTTATTGGTGCACTAGTTTCCATTGCTTAATGATGTCTCTTTTAGAGTCATCAAAAGGCAAGATTGCCGTAGATTTAGTCTTAGAGATCTTACCACTATCTTGAGGACCCATTGAGGCACCTTCAGTAGTGGTAGCTGAATCTACATGAATCCCCGCCACACTAGTAGGACTCACCTCAGTTTGGGTTTGTTGATTTGGGCTAGAAATCATAGATCTCTCTAGGCCCAGTTGATCCTTAGAAAGGTTTTGTGGATCAACATCATGGCCTTGAAGAGACATGATTTCTTTATCAGTACATATGACAAGGTTAGTGAAAGATATGGAAGTTATGCCTAATGACCCAGACCTTGATGTGAAGTCGCTGGATCGGTTGACATCCGAGCGTGTTCTTGACGGAAGGAAACAAAATCAAAACCAAGAGACAAACAATAGAACGAACAAGAATATAATGGTTTCATTGATAAAACCTAATGATTACAAGCTTATTTAAACATAAGAATCAAGACTCTTGGCAAGGGGAGATTGAGCATGATCTCCCCTCTCATCCGGTTGCACCTAGGCCCCAGGCACTCTCTCAGAACCCTTAAACTCTCTACACATTGAAACTGGTATTTATAGGCCTTAGCCCATATCAGATGCGATTGGGCCCATTCGTGCGATTGGACCATGTGTATGGTTCAATCGTACGATTGGACCATGCGTATGGTTCAATCGTACGACTGGACCATACTTATGGTTCAGTCTTACGAATGGCCCAATCGCATCCCTTAGTCGCACGACTGGTCCATTAGCATGGCTCAGTCGTACGACTGAGTCTCATTCGCATATGCTCCTACAAATGACCTAGTTTCATGTGTTTACAACATATTGGGTGTATTACATTGAGCCTAGACTATTCGACAAGCGATGGACACACTATATATGACAATATATGCTCCAACAAATTACCCCTTGGATGTTACTTGCCAATAGCAAATAACACCTCTAACAATCTTTAGTCAATCTTTGCTCTGGTTTCTAATAGAATCAAACGAAAAACCATATTAGCCAACGTTGTCGATCCGTCAGGTTGCTACAGTATCCCTGAAAATGAATTTAGGCACAATAGCTTTCGTTTACTTTGTAGAACACCATCATAACATCAAGATTCCCCAAATGATTGATTTTTCTAGATAATGACATGAACAGTTTTCCATTGCTTCAATCTTCACACAGGCTAACTTGATTAACATTAACAACTATAGAAATTCCCCCTCAAATTCAGCATATCCTAATATATAAATGTTGTGGTCTCCTGGCATCTTCATACTGTGTATTGGGCAAAAAGTAGATGGTTCCAATCCACAGCTGACAATCTCAAACAAATCAGAATGCACTCAGATTCATCATCAGAAACCAGCTCACATCATCACTTTCTGATTCCATCTTCAATTTCTCTATAAATGGATTCCCCCTAAGAATGAGAATCCTCTCTGTGCGGATAGATATAACTTGATTGGCCCATAAATAGTCAGATGCTCCTGACTACCCCACAAAATCTGCACCGACTGTTGACATCTTATCTTCTCTCTTTCGTGTTCTAACTACATTCATCTATTCTGGAAGTCAAACGAATAATGGGGTATCTATCGAACTTATTTGACAAAAAAACTCAGGATGAATGTGCTTTGATCATCCTCAAATCTGTGCAAGAGGTAATTCCAGACTCTTTTTTTGGTCTGGAACACCGTTCATTCGTATGACATTAAGGACAAATATCACATTCGTGTGAATGGATTATACGAAAGATATATTTGTGCGACTTGACAAATGTGGATGAGTCAATCGTGCGATTGGAAAAATGCGGATAAGTCAATCGTGCAATTGGACAAATGCAGATGAGTCAATCATGCGATTGGACAAATGCGGATGGCTCAGTCGGGTGATTGAACATACGACTGGTCCAGTCGCACTACTGAACATACGACTGGCCCAGTCTCATGGTCCAGTCGTACGAATGGTCCATACTCATGTTCCAGTCGCATGAGCAGATCTGAACGCAGATTTTTAGATCTGCAGCCGCCAGGGCTGCAAAAAACCCTAATCTGATGAATTTTACATGAACCGAAACAAAATAGACATTATTAGATTCGCAAGGGTGATAAGAACGTGGTTTCGAGTTCGATTTTAACATAGAAGCAACACACATAACAAGATTTGATCAAAACACGAAGAACACGAAGTGGGTTTAACGTCAAAGAACATGAAATAGATCTAGAAATCAAGAGCTCGGGTTGCTAGAATGATTGTTAGATCATTATAGCAGTAACCGGCACTGATACCAATTCTAAAGTCGCTGGATCGGTTGACATCCGAGCGTGTTCTTGACAGAAGGAAACAAAATCAAAACCAGGAGACAAACAATAGAACGAAGAAGAATATAATGGTTTCATTGATAAAACCTAATGATTACAAGCTCATTTAAACATAAGAATCAAGACTCTTGGCAAGGGGTGATCGAGCATGATCTCCCCTCTCATCAGGTTGCACCTAGGCCCCGGGCATTCTCTCAAAACCCTTCAACTCTCTACACAATGAAACTGGTATTTATAGGCCTCAACCCATATCAGATGCGACTGGGCCCATTCGTGCGATTGGACCATGTGTATGGTTCAATCATACGATTGGACCATGTGTATGGTTCAATCGTACGACTGGACCATACTTATGGTTCAGTCTTACGAGTAGCCCAATCGCATCCCTTAGTTGCACGACTGGTCCATTAGCATGGCTCAGTCGTACGACTGAGTCTCATTCGCATATATTCCTGCAAATGAGCCAGTTTCATGTGTTTACAACATATTAGGTGTTTACGTTAAGCCTAGACTATTCAATAAGCGATGGACACACTATATATGACAATATATGCTCCAACACTTGATCAATGTCTACTGGTATTGAGCCTTTGATTGGGATATCCCTTTTTGGTAGCTCAAGGAGTATAGTGACTCTCCCTAAGGGCTTTTAGTTTGGATTTGGGGCTCATCGGGTTGAGACTGAGGAGACTCAATACCCATATTAAGGTCAAATGTGAAGGATGGAGGGACCTCAAACAGAGTGGGAGCGCATGTTTCCAATCTAGCCTTTTTGGATTGAACAGGGGGAACTTGTTCAATGAGAGGAGATTGAACAACGGTTATCTTGGAGTGTCTTTGATATATGTGTTTGATGGGATGAGAAGGTAGATTTGGCATTTAGGTGGTTATTGTTGGTGTGGGTTCATCACCTGTAAGGTTAATAGGGATGTCACTAGGAGCCATTGGCTCAATCATACCTGGAAGTAGAGTCGTATGTCTTCCAATAAAGTTGGTGGACACTTTCTTCAGCACTTTGAAGATGGTTGGCCTCACGTGAGTGATAGGAAGAGTAGCTGCATAGACAAGCTTACTCTAATCCAACTCACAGTTGATTATGTGATAAATAAACCTGGGATACATGTAGAATTTTTCCCTTTGAAGGTTTCCCCTAAGGTTTTCAGCACAAACCTTGTGTAGTTAGATCTGAGACCTTTTACCAACCCATGAACAAGGCATCCTAGATCATATGGAATTTGATCCCATCCCCGGAACTTGTTGGACAAACAATGAAGGACAACGTGAAATAGAAACTTCCAATGGTAAGAGAAACTAAACTTGTAGACAGTTGATGTGCTCACATCTCCACTATATCCCATCTGGGTATATGTGTTCATTAAGTCGGCTTTTGGGAAATCAGTAGGACAACCCTCATCAAGGAGCTCTAGATGTTCCCTGATGGTTTGTTCGGATATGACCAATTCTTGATCGCAAACCCTTGACCTGATGACCCTTATTCCATTCAGGGCATCAATCTAAGCATTTCCCCATAATTCTACCATATGGTTTGAATAGACAATGGGGTTAGCGTTTAGGGCTGTGAAGTAGGTGGATTGGGTAAGGAACTGGATGATTTTAGAAAAGTCAGCATCCTTGGAAGAGTTAAGGAGTGTGAATTGGTTGTACTACGGGTTTAGTGCCATTATGGAAAGTTACAAAGGAAGTGAAGTTTGATTTGGGAGTAAAACCAGAGACGATGGAAGCTTAAGGCTGTGAAATCGGTAAAAAGATTAAAGAAATAGGTCGGAAGTGTTGATACATATATGTACCTAGATCTTGATCTTAATGTAATATGTCTTGAATGTTTTGCACTTATGTAATATTGGGTACTTAATGAAATGAGAATATTTGTTTGTGATTTGTCTTGTTTAATATTTCATTAATGAGTTGTTTAACGTATATTGAATTGATTATATAGGTTTGTTGTTGACTGAATTAATATAAATAACATTATGATGTTTAATACATTCAAACTTAACAACATGAAGTTATCATGCGAATGGCCCATGCTAATGGACCATACGCATGAACAACTTCATGCGAATGATCAGTCGCATGACTGAACCAGGAGACTAGATCAGTCGTATAATTGTCACATAAGATTGGCTCAGTCGCACGACTGAACTCTCAGTCGGGCGAATGGACCAACCGTATAACTCAATCGCATGACTGAACCATGTTAATGCTTCAGTCACACGAATGAGCAACCCTAACCTATAAATACCACTTAATTTGTGGAAAAAAATAAGCATTGAATCCATTTTGACTCCATACCTACCCTAGCCGTCCAGAAGCCTCTAAGTTCGTACTCCAAGTTCATAGAACGTTGTAGATCAATTCCTAATTGATTTTTCACATTAGATTCAATATATTATTGTGTCAACGTGCGTTCTCACTGATTGGATCGCCAATCAAATAGGATTCGGCACTTTTGGTTTGGTTCAACACGTTAATCAGTTGGTGTTTCGTTCAAATACCAGATCCTAACAGGAAGTAAATGGGTGAAATGGTGGATGGATAAGGTGAAATGACAGTTTAGGGTATGATGTGACAATGGCACTAAAGTCAAATCCATTTAAATTATTCCCACAACATTAATAAAATCTTTACTTTTTACAGAGTGGGGCCCAAAAGATTTCCTTTACACAGTAAAGATTTCTTCCGAGTGTAAAAGTTTTTTCGAAGGTAATCTTCTTCCGAGCCAAGCTTACTTTCGAAGGAAAATTTATCCAAATAGAAATTTACTTCCGAGAGTAAAAAGGTCTTCCAAGTGAAGAAGTTTGTTAAGATTTGGAAATAGATTTGATATTTCATCAAATGCTTCTTCCGAAGCTAAAAACTCTTCGGATGATAAAACAGATCTTGGAGGAATTTTCTTTCAAAAGATACATAAGTCATCTTTTGAGGGTTGATTTATCTTCGGAAGAACTCACACTTTGTCAAATTTTGAAGAAATGCCTTTTGTAACATGGCTTAGATTGTTTTGACAAAGACAAGACACATTTTGACAAGGTTTTCAAATGAGATAGACTAATCAATGGTTATCATCCCAATAGCTGTAATAAGATACTTAAATCTTTGTTTATCAAATGCCTTGGTGAAAAATCAACATATTGTTCATTTGAGTCAACTTTGACTACTTTTATCAGATTTTTCTCATGAATATCTCTAATGAAATTATACATGATGTCAATGTGCTTTGTCTTAGAGTGATTGAGAATATTTTCTATAACAGAAATGGCACTCTTGTTGTCAATACAGATAGGAGTCTCCATGAAATTGAATCCATAATCTACAATCTAGTTTAGAATCCACAACAATTGAGCACAACAACAAGTAGCAGCAATGTATTCTATTTAGAAGCTGATATTAAGACACTGGATTGCTTTTTGCATTGCCATGAGATTATCCTTCCACCAAGAAATTGACATCCTCCTAATGTGGATTTCTTGTTGATATTGCAGCCACCATAGTCATTATCAGTGAAGCCATAAAGATTGAAGTTGTTGTTTCTTGGATACTAGAGACCTAGTTTAGGTGTTCCTTTGAGGTATCCAAGGATTCTCTTGCGAGAAACTAGATGAGACACCTTTGTAGCAGCCTGGTATATTCCACAAATGCAAGTTGCAAACATGATATTAGGTCTACTTGCTATGAGATACATCAAAGATCTAATATTTTCCCTATATAGATGTTGATCAATATACTCCCCCTCAGAGTCAGGACAAAGATTATGATTTCTGGGTATAGGAGAGATTGTTGGCTTGAATCTTTCATATCAAACCTTTCTAAGATATCTTTAACATACTTTGATTGATTGATAAAGAACCCTTATTTCATCTATTTTACTTGAATTCCAATGAAAAAGTCCCTTTTTGCCATGAACTCATTTTAAACTTCTTCTTCATAATGCTCTCTAAGTCCTTATACATTTGGTCATTTAAGAAACCAAATATGATGTCATCAACATAGACTTTTACGAGCAAAATATATTTCCTGGACTTTCTTATGAATAAAGTCTTGTCAATGGTACCTCTGGTGTAACCATTCTTCAGGAGAAACTGTGACAAAGTCTTATACCACAGCCTAGGTACTTGGTGCAGCCCATAGAGATTTGTATCCAATTTCCACACATAGTTGGGGTGTTATGGGTCTTCAAATCTTAGAGGGTGACACACATAGACTTTCCTGTCTATATCCCAGTATAGAAAGGCACACTTTAAAATCAAGTTGGTAGACTATAAAGTTCTTGGATGCTACATAAGCTAGAAAGATCCGCACTACCTCAAGTCTTGCAACAGATGCAAAGACATTAGTGTAATCAATTCTCTCTCTTGCGTGTACCCCTAAGCTACAAGTCTTACCTTGTTCTTGATAATCAAACCTCTATCATCTCTCTTGTCCTGAATACCCACTTTGTACCAATGGGTACTTGACCAAATAGTAGTGGACATAGGTTCTAAATCTTTTGTCTCCTGAATTAAAGCAATTCCTCTTGCATTGATTCAATCTAACTACTATCTTTCAAGGCTTCTTCTACTTTCTTTTGCTCCATTCGTGATAAGAAAGATGAGTACAAGAAAAAATTCCTATTATGAGTTTGACCCCTTCTTCTCATGCCTTCAGAAACATCTCCAATGATGTTCACAGCTAGGTGAGTGTTGTGAATCTTAAGCCTAGGAATTACATCTAGTTACATGGATAGATCCAAATTGGAATGGTTTTGCTCAAGGTTCAAAGCACTTGGACCAGCTGATGTCTCACATTCATTCAATGAGGACTGATTGAATGAAGGAGAGACATCATCAATATCAGTTGGTTATGGAGCAGTATTAATAGTTGCATGTTTCTTTAATATGCTGCTTCTATCAACTTGGTGTTGTACATTGTCACTGGATGTGTTTTGTGGCTGACTTTGTTGACAACTTGTTGAAGCTCCATTGGTTCTTGAGATAGTTTTACATTCAGATCTTCCAATTATAGGAGCTTGATTTTTAGCATCTCTTGGAGAACTTGGAAGAGGTTTGGGTAACTCAAATAGTTGGTCATCATCAGAATCACTTTTGGTACCTGTTCTAGCTGAAACATTCTCACAAAAAGATTTAGAATAGTTTGGAAACAATCTAAATCAAAGATATGATCCTGTCCATTCCCCCTAATACAAGGAGTGTGCTCATTAACAACAATATTAGAGGATTCCTCAAATTGTTAATTTTTAATATTGTAAACTCTATAGGCAATAGAGTTGGAGGAATATCCAACAAAGATAGCATCATTTGACTTTTCAACAAATTTTGCCAAATTGTCCTTTGTGTTAAGTATGGAACACCTACTACCAAAGGACCTAAGAAATCCAATGAACGATGGCCTCTTGTTTCATAGCTCATAAGGGGTCTTTCCATGTTGCTTAACTACAAGAACCCCATTTTGCACCTAGCATGCAGTGTGGACTGCCTCTGCCCAGAATTTTAGAGGTAGCTTTAAATCAGCTAATATAGTCTTAGTAGCCTCAATAAGTGTCATATTCCTCCTCTCAGCAACACCGTTTTGTTGAGGAGTTGTAGGTGCACTATATTTTCTGATAATCCCTTTTGAGTTACTGAGTGAGTCAAGAACTTGATTCTTAAAATCATTCCATTGATCACTTTTGATAATCTTAACCTCGTGATCATTTTGATTTTCCATTTTAAGAATAAAATATTTTAAAATTTTAGCAGTTTTATCTTTAGTTCTTAAAAAGAATTCCCATGTAAATCTAGTGAAATCATCAAAAATCACAAGGTAGTATGATTTCCATCCAATGCTCATTATACTTATGGGACTAAATAGATCCATGTGCAATAACTATAATGAAGTGGTGATAGAGTTAACTTCTTGTTAGTCCATTGATCAATATGAAATACAAATGAGATGTTGATTCGTTCAATAGCGGATACAATAAAAAGATAACAAAGATGAATAACAATAAGAACAATCTCAATGTCAATAACTAAGAACAATATTGATCAATACCATCAATAATAACAAAACACAAGTATATTTCAGTGAATACTTGCTTATAAAAGGCTCTTGCAATAATGACAAACGATTAGGGTTTTTGCAAGGATCCCAACTATGAACAAAATCAAATCTATATATAGTAGTCCTAGTTTCGTAGATAGTTTTGCTGTCAGCGAAACTGTGCTGCCAAAACTATAGTTTCGCCCATCATGAAAAACAGGCTCGTCGGGTGAACTAAAGAGCTGACTATGAGCGAAACTACAGTTTCGCACTTAGTTTCGCTGGACTACAAAACTAAACAAAATAAACAACATTCACAACTAAACAAACATTAAACCTATTACAAAGAAATATAAACATAATCTAATCTAAAGTGAGTCCATCCTATACATTAGGAATTGTCCAGCAAAATGGGGAAACATTTTTCATATCCAGCTTGTACATAACCCCTATCCTGGGAGATCTAAGAAGCACAAATTCTTAAGGAATTGTCGTCCATGGTTTGAGGAAAATGCACTCATGTTCTGTGAAAAGCATTTGGTGCTTTTGGTACAGAATTGAGAAACACATAAAAGATTGTGTACAAGTTGCTTGATAAAGTTTACTTTATTGACTCTTAATTTGTTGTTGAATATACTTCCTCTTCCAGAAATGTATACTCTTGTTGGTCCATGTGATCGTTTTACAGTGCAAATGATATTAAGAATCGTTCAATGTCCAACAAATATACTAAACAATAATAATAAAGTGGATTGAACACAATAAGAACTCATTCATAATAAGACAATGATCAATGACAATAAATAAGATAAAGCACAAGGATATTTATGTGTGTTAACTGCTTTGAAATGGTAACTTGCAACAATGATAATCGATTAGGGTTTTGCAAGCTTACCTGCATTGAAAAGAAACAAAACAATATATCGCAGTCTATAGTTTCACAGACAGTTCAGCGAAATTGTGCTGCCGAAACAATAGTTTCGCTAGACGAAACAGAATATTTGCCTGGCGAACAAAACAGCTGACTGTCACAGTTTCGCTGTACTACCAAAATACATAAACAAAATACAAATAAAAGAAACTAACAAAATACTTATTACAATCAAAAGTAAATAATCTAAACTAAGGTGAGTCCAACCTATACATGATCTTCAATACTCCCCCTAGGTTGGAACTCACCATCTTCACTCGGTTTGATTAGTCTCTTTAGCTCTAGTGACCTTTTTTGCCTTAGATTAATCTTCAGCATCTCCTGCAACAACTCCCTCCGAAGCTTCAGCACATGATTCTTTATGGATTCCTCCTGCATCACTAGCTCCTTCGGGATGAGCACTTGCCCTCTCAAACTACTTGGCCAAATCTTGAATATCCATGTTAAGGTCATCTTGGGCCCTTACTCTTTCAGCTAGTTTCTTCACCTTTGGCCTCACCCCTCTGATCTTGTTTGCTACATTCATAAAGAGACTTGCTTATTTCCGAGTCTCTTCCCCAGCCCCAGCCTTTATGTGATTCTCACATAACACTAGCAAATCTTCATCGTAGAAACTGAACAACTCCATTGGATCAAAAACTTTGAATTCATTTCCATTCTTCACCCTAATCACAGCTTCCCAGTGTTATTATCATAAAACCATTTCTCAAAATCCTATAACTATTGTGGAAGGGGATCAGACAATCTTACCCTGATCACAGTCTTTGGTGGTTTAACTCTCAAAACAATTCTTCCCTTTCCCGTTTCCTGGTGTTTGTCTTTCTAGGACCAGCTTATAATCTTCTTGTTAGACTCCTGTTTACTCAACCCTCCTATATGTTGGAATAGGGGAGTGATTTCTTCTGGCTCCATTTCTTTTACAAACCATTCAGCTCTATCCATCTCAAACACATCTTCAGCATCCTCCCCTTCTTTGCCACATAGATTAATGGTCTCTCATCAACTTCATAGAACTCTAGTTCTGAATCATAGTCTATGAGCTATTCATCATCCTCTTCTTCATCAATCAACCCCTTTCCTTTTTCACCATCTCTTTCCATTGACTTCTCTCTTATAACTTCTTCACCAACTAAATCCTTCTCTACATCAAGACCCATGTCAACAAATCTAGCCTAAAAAATTTCTTCTTCATTCCCTCTTCCAACATCCTCTACTCTAGCTTCATAATCTCCTACATTAGCGGTTGTTGCACTAGATGTGCCCTCTCTTGCCTTGGATGAAGTACCCACAATCAGAAATGGATACTTTGAAGTGTCAGTCAGATCATCTAACTCAGATTGAGTTAGGTGATCAGGCAGGCCAGTTGTAGCTTTTAGATTGGCAATCTCCTCAAATAACTTCTTTAGTAGGCAGTTTTGATCAACAAGCATCTTCTTCATGCCCTCTATCACCTCATCTTTTTGCTTTTCTCGAATCTCTTGGTTGGTGAGTTTAGTCTTTATCATGCTCAGTTTGTTTGCTAAAGAACTATTTAGATTGCGAATCATGTCTTCATCAAGGTTTCCTCTATCCTCCCTTCTTTCAATGAATCCTTGATGTCTTTGTTTAGTACGCCTCTCAGACTCTATAGTATCGGCTTTCTTCTTTGATCTTCTTTCCTTCTCTATCCTTATCTCTTCAGCTTTTTCATTTATGTCTTCCTCAAAATCATAATCTTTCTCCTTAGAATATCTCTTTCTTTTCTTGGTTGCTTTAGATCGATATGCTCTGGTTTCTTCAGCTCTTTTATTCTCAGATTCATCCACCTGTCTAATATAATTCCATCTCTTCGGAGTGTAAATATTTTCCCAAAGTGAGTGATTTTTCCACTAAAATCGTGGCGAATAGCACAGCAGTCAGCAAATATGCGGGGGTTCATTTGTACCAGCCTCTTCACTTCTTTATGTTTTGTTACATTTGGAATAAGATCATCAAATATCATTTGAAGAAAACGAGGGTACAAAAGCCATTTATCCTTCTTTAATGCCATAACATTCTCAGCCATGCATGCAAATATCAATTTGGCGATGTTGGCCTTCTCTCCTCTGCAACACAACACCATCTCTTTTCCCCAATCGATGTTTAGCCCGTCTGATCTACCTTTACGGTGATCAAGACGCATGATGAATACATGAGCAATAAATCTCCATTCCTTGGACAGAAATGACTTCTTGATCTCCTTGCGGGAACCAAAAGTTGGCCCCTCATATCCCATTCTTCTAAATGCCTTTAACACCTCTGACTCTAACATAGTAACTTCATCTACAGAATCCTCTTCTAGTCTCAAAATTCTAGAAACAATCTAAGCAGTAATAGTCACTTCTTGATCTAACACTTTGGCAGTAATTCTCTGTGTATTTCCTCGTGTATCATACTCAGCAGATCTCCAGAAATCTCTGATATGAAGATCATAAATGGTGTTCGAATGAGATACGGCATAAGCTATGGGTGATCTTTGCAGCCATCTAATACAGTCTCTAAACCCAACGGCTTTAGGATGTGTATCATCCAGAATAGCAGTGATATTATTCCGCTCATCAAACTTTAAGTTAGCCATTTGATTTTGAGAAAGAGACCAAAAATTGAATAAGAATTCAAGGAATTAAGAAAAGAATAAAGAAATTAAAAAAAGTAAATTTGCTAGCCGAAAGTATAGTTTCGCCGAAAGTAAAGTTTCGTAGAAAGAGATATAGTTTTGGCAGGCGAAAGTGTAATTTCGCTAGCTAAAACATATCAGATTCGCTAAGAAGAAAGGTATATTCGATCAAGCAAAACTATACGAGCTTATGTTCATAGCCGGCGAAACTGAAGCTTGGTTAGCGAAACTGTTAGGTTCGATTGGACAGAACAACCTAACATTTTCGCTGAAATATAAAGAACTTTCGTTCAGTTTCGCTGGATAATCGGTAGTTTCGCTGGATGAACAACGAAGACACCAAAGAGACACAACCAAATAAATTGAGAATGTGTTATTATTAACAAGATTAAAAGAGTGTCCTGAGTTCAAAACTCACATAAGAACCGAGTACAACCAACACACATAAGCACAACTTAGAAACATGAAATCAATCGAAATAGTCACGGTAAAGCCCTAAGAAAGTGAAATATACGAGAGTGCGAAAGTGTGAGGAAATAATTTCGCAGAAAGTCTTAAATAGCAAATAGTTTCGCATGCTGCGAAACTATAGTTTCACCAGACGAAACAATAGTTTCGTCAGGCGAAGTTGCAATTTCGTCAGAAGAAATTTAGATCAGAATGACTTCGCTCAGAATGAGAATGCTAAGCGAAATTTCATTTTCATCTAGCGAAAATATAGTGTCGCTACAATTTATTTTTTAATTATTTTTTTCAAAGCACAAGCGATTACTGAGATCAAAATTGATTAGAGATCATATCCTCAAGATATACTTTAGCACAAAGATGAATTAAAACATCAACAAGCAATGAGATCACACTGATAACTGAATCTAATCATAGTCTTTGAATGAATTTTGAAATTCTTAAATAGATCAATAACAATTGTTGATATGTTTGTCCACTTAAACCCATGCCTTATCTTTTTTAACAAACAACATATGATTTGTTAAGGTTTGATTAGATGCTTTAGAATGTTAGGACCCCACAACCATTTGGCAAAAACTCTCACCCAACCTCAGGATTTCTTGAATTTTGTTACGATCTTTATAGAACAAGGCTTGTGCATTAGTTTGTAAGTGATTATCAACAAAATATTGCATTCATATATGAAAACCTCGTTAGATGATGTGATACAAATTAGATCAAATAGGTGAGAGCTCCAGGTCTATACTCACGTATAATAAAGGAGATGACCATTTAATCATGTGCCAATGAGAGCTCCAGGTCAGTACCACCGTACAGCAAAGGAGATCATCACTCCAAGTCAGTACCACCGTACAGCAGAGGAGATTTGCACAAACACAAGACATATAAATACACCAAACATGACTCAAGGATAGAACTTATATGATTTTTATCATGGTGTGTGAAAGATCAATTCTCAATCCGATTTTTGTCGGGACTCAGTTTTTGGGCAGGCCAAAATGATTGCGTAAATCCAGACATCCTTAAGCATATATTAAATTTAAATCAAAATGCTTCTGCTTACTTTATTTCTTTGACTGAGTCTATCATGCATATCATTATAGAATCTGTTTGTTTGAGCATTATAGGTGCTTTTAAAATTAAGATATGAATTAGATAACAGCATCAGTTACTATCAGTTCTCATTTTAAGTACCAATTATGCAAAAATTAACATATCCGCAGGATATAAAATCATTTCTCGTCATTTCAAAATTAACACCCAGATTATTGTAATGCTCCCCCAAAATTTTATTTTAAAAGATAAATATTATTAAGGTGAATATGATAATTATTTATTTTTTTATTTGAAAGGAGGTTTCAAAATGATATTAACCCGAGCATAGAGATCAATTCATAAAAACAGGGTTTATCAAAAGTTTTTGTGAAAAAATCTGCCTTTTGATTTTTTGTGTCAATGGGTATAATATCGATAAAACCCTTTTCTTGAGCATCACGAATTGCATGAATCCGTGTTTCGATATGCTTGGTTCGGGAAGGATGAATAGGATTTTTTTGCAATCCCAATGGCTGCTTCGTTGTCGCAAAACAATGCTATGTGGAGGAATTTAATTCCGTAGTCAATCATTTGGTGTTATATCCAAAGAACTTGGGAACAACAACTAGAGGCAGCAATGTATTCAGCTTCTCCTGTAGAAAGAGAGATAGTGGTCTGTTTCTTGCTCTGCCATGACACCAGACAATTACCCAGGTATTGACACCCTCTAGACACCGATTTTCTGTTTAACCTGCAACCATTAGAATCACTGTCAGAATAAGCATGTAAATCACAATTCCCTCCATATGGATACCATAGACCTAAACGGAATGAGCCTTTGAGATAACGAAATATTCTCTTGACAGCTTTCTCATGGGACTCTTTTGGGGCTGACTAATAACGAAATATTCTCTAGACCTATACATGATCTTCACCTCCATCCTCACCTCCAAATTGAACAGGACCTCCATCAAAATGTTAAGATTGTTGAAGAAGAAATTTGTTCCTAGTCATGTGCCTAGAGCATCCACTATCTACAATCCATACATTGTCATTCTTGTCATGTATATGTCCCTTCACATAAGGTGAAAAAGTTAGTTATTATTAGAAACCCAAGCCTTGTTGGTCTTGGGATTTTCAAATGATGAGGATATAATTGAACCAAAGTGTATGCATCGGGTTAAATAGATGTTTGTGAAGAAGACGTTTACGCTGCAACATCTTGTTTGATCTTCCGATCCATCCCTAGGCTGATCAATGTAGATGAGCTTGATGAAGCTTGGGAAGCCTAGCATACTTCCGAGGCTTCTTTCTTCTTGGAAGAAGCCTTCCTACATTTTCTTCCAAAGCAGTCTTCTTTTCGGAAGGTTTCAAAGGAACTCTTTTATTCTATTGAATTTTCTTAGCCTTATCTTTCGAAGTTATTTTCCTTTTGGAAGAATAAGTTTCTTTCAAAAGCAACTTTGCTTTGGAAATAAGCTTTCCTTTCCTCATCACTTGGACCATCTGATAAGGTCCAAATATGATACCTTCCTTGACTCCTTCTTTCTTAACATTATTTGTATAATGTGTGCTTGCTGGATTGTTGTAACAATCTTTAGCCATGTGATTTTGAAGACCACACATTATGCATCCAATGTTAACCTTTGTGGGATGTAAAGACTGTTGTTTCTTGCCCTTCTTCTCTTTATCAACAGTCTTCCCTATCAACATCTAATCTTTTAGCAGGCCAGGAGTGCTGGTACTACACTCCTTTCCTAGATCAGATTTCCCAACCACCTAGAACCCGACTGAAATGAACACACCCTTTTGCTCGGGTCTATCTTCATCTTGGACTCAGCCACTTTCTTGGTAGTTTTTCTGGTTGCCTTTACCTTGTTTCTTTTGGCTTTGGTGGTTAGGGGATGTCATCATTGGTGGGAATGGGTTGTATTACCTGCTCCTTCCCTGTGATGGTCTCTATAGTTGCATCACTCTTTAACTCATGAGGTGGTGGGTTAGTAGTTAGAGCCTCTTCCTCTTTAGTCCCACATCTTGGTTGTCTGATAGACTCATAAGAATATGGTGGATCAATTTCATTGGTTCCCAAGCGATCTTTATTTTGATAAAAAATTTATAAGTAGGAGGAAGATTCTTAAATGGCTTGGAAGTTTTGCACAGAGATAGCATGCTTCTTGGCTTGTGCCTTAGCTGTGACTAGCTGGGCTTGAGCTTCAATCAGTTTGGAGATTAAATCTTTTACTTGAGTCCTATAGTTGGTATGTTCATGTTATAAAGAGGACACGGTTTCTAGTTGGATTGAAGACAATGGTTGGATTGAAGCTATGCAAGAAGAGCTTCAACAATCTAGAAAGCAAAAGGTATGGTCTCTAGTTGATTTGCCTAAAGGTCAACATCCTATTAGAACAAGGTGGCTATACAAAAACAAACTGGATGATAGAGGGATTATTGTAAGAAACAAAGCATGGTTGATTGCACAAGGATACACACAAGAAGAAGGAATAGACTATGATGAAGTTTTTGCACTAGTTCCAAGAATTGAGGCCATAAGAGTGTTTCTAGCTTATGTATCATATAAGAAGTTCATTGTGTATCAGATGGATGTCAAGTGTGCATTCCTATATGGGAAGATTGATGAGGAAGTTTATGTGTCACAACCCCCCGATTTTGAAGATCCTCATTATCCTCATAAGGTATACAAGCTAGATAAAGCCTTGTGTGGTCTTCATCAAGCACCAAGCAAGTGGTATGAAACACTATCATCTTTCTTGCTCAAGCATGGCTACAAAAGAGGAACCATTGATCAGACACTCATTCTCCAACAAGAACATCAAGATCTCTTAGTTGTTCAAAAATATGTTGATGGCATTATATTTGGCTCAACTAATAAGAGATTGTGTGTAAATTTTGAAGAACTGATGAAATCTAAATTTCAGATGAGTTCAATGGGTGAATTAACCTTCTTTCTTGGTCATCATGTTCATCAAAAACCAGATGCGATATTCATCGATCAAGAAAAATACATACATAAAATTTTGAAGAAATACAATCTTGCTGAAGTATCCTCATGCAAAACACTAGCATCAACAATTGACATGATTGTTCCTGATCCTTCAGGAAAATCTATTGATCAAAAATTATATAAATCAATGATAGGATCACTTATGTATCTAACTACCAGTAGACCTGACATTATGTTTGTTGTGTGTGTGTGTGCTAGGTACCAATCTGATCCAAGGGAGTCTCATCTGAATGTTGTAAAAAGGATTTTCAGATACCTCAAAGGAAAACCAGGACTTGGTCTATGGTATCCAAAGGATGGTGACTTCACACTCTACTCATACTTAGATAGTGACTATGGTGGATGTAACAGTAACAGACAATCAACAACTAGTGGATGTTAATTCATTGGACCAAGGCTAGTATCATGGCAGTGCAAGAAACAAACCAATGTATCTGTATCCACAGTTGAGGCTGAGTACATAGCTGCTTCAGCTGGTTGCTCTCAAGTCCTTTGGTTGCAAAACCAATTGCTTGACTATGGTTACAACTTCCTTCAAACTTCAATTTACATAGACAATTCCGCTGCTATGTTTATAACTGCTAATCCTGTGCAACATAGTAAAACAAAACATATTGAGATAAGATATCATTTTCTAAGAGATT
>BJCM01245203.1:0-12281 GCA_018326385.1 Flaveria bidentis | reverse complement strand
TATCTGCTTGTTTACTAAATAGAGGTGATAGAACACTTTATTAGCAACTCGATCACCAGATCAATCAAGGTCTATTCGGATCTTGGGTAGATCTGAAAAAGAACCGAGAGCCAGAGCTCTGATACCAATTGACTGGGTTGTGAGATTAAGATTCTCACAAGGATCGAATATAGTGATCAAGTCAGAGATTGAATGGCGGAAACAGACAATCAATAAACATTTAATGCACGAATAAACTCATAAATTATTTGTACATATTGATGAAGGTGATTGATTACAATAAATGCTAGGGTTATAGCAAAAATAGTAATAATGCACCTAGAGAATGTTTGATACAAAAAATTCTCATTGTCTATATTTTGTCACCTCAGGTACAAGGATTTCTATTCTATTTATAGGCAGACAAGTTGCCTTTTTACAAAATGACTAAACTACCCTTGACCTGTACATCAGAACTAGTCTAGGTTTTCATCAGCATTTCTTCTTGTTTATCCGCATTGGTAAATGCGGATGAGTTCGACTTGGTCATCATTTCTTTCACTTGGTCTTCTGCATTAGTAAGTTGGTCATTCGCATTGGTTAATGCGGATGAACAAATACTGTGCATTCTTTTCCGGTCATCCACATTGGCAAATGCAGATGAACAAACTATTGTCCGCATTACATCTGGTCTTCTGCATTTGTTAATGCGGAAGAACATTAAGTCCATGTTCCCAAGACGCTCACAGTTTCACAATCATCACACACAAAACATATATTTACATTTATCTTAAATAAATATTGCAACCGAAACATTTAAAACAACATTTCATTTCATTATAATTGCTTTTGCAAAATAATACAACGTTATCAGGTTACCAAATACTTGTTGCATTACATCACAAAAGCATTATAAAAATGGAAGACATCCAAAAAGAGCCAAGTAGCTGCCCCGCGCCATCCCAGCAATGCTCACCTGCCAAATAGAAAATGCATAAGAAGTCAGTGTTGCTGAGTGAGTTCTAGTTTATAATAAAACATACAATATCTTTCATTTAAAACCGTCCTTCACTTTCTTTCAAATCATACATGCTTTAAATGTGATCACACATTGTACATAGACATAGATAATAGTTATTATCTTCATCATCGTTCATTTCATACATTTATTATCTTCATGTTTTCATCTGGGTCCTGTCATGTGCTTAACCCCCCTCTCGAGCACCAAGCAATTCATCTAGGATTAAGCGACAAGGACCCCATACATCTGGTCAATCACAAAGACTGAACCCCTATGTCCATCCTCATGGGGTATTTAACCGGGACTCAGTTGAGCTGACGACCCCTCATTGGGTGTGAACCTCCATACATTTGTTTAATCACACGGATTAAGCCGCAGTGTGCATCCTCATCGGATAGCTAGCCCGCATACGGTTGAGCTAACACTCCGCATTGAGTGTGAACCTCCATACAATTTCTTGCAAGAATTTCTTACATTCATTCATTCATTTATGCATGCATTCTTCATTCCGTTCCTCTTTTCATTATCTTCCACTTTACGTTACATAATACTTTCATTTCGTTCCTTAAAATTCAACATAAAGCCACAGGAAATAAAACAAAGATAACAGGAACATTAATGTACACATACAACATCATCATACAGGGCATCTAACATACTTCATACATACCATCATGCATAACCATCAATCATACGTCAAAACATGCCTAACATAACACCTATGACCTCAAAAGCCAACTTACATAGCCCCCAGGAACCTCCCAAGTCAAAGCCTAAATTACCCCTTTTTCTCCAAAAAGTCACAAATATTCTAAGTGTTCATCCACATTTGTCTTAGTTCATCCGCATTTCTTTTATTTCATCCGCATTTGTCTTAGTTCATCCGCATTTCTTTTACTTCATCCGCATTTGTTATAGTTCATATGCATTTCTTTTACTTCATCCATATTTGTTATAGTTCATCGCCATTTGTTTTACTTCATCCGCATTTGTTATAGTTCATCCGCATTTCCTCCAATACTTATCTGCATTTACCATACTTAGTCAATGTTCATCCGCATTCCCCATACTCAGTAAATGTTCATCTGCATTGACTTTCATATGCATTTGCCAACATTAAGCAGTTTTCTCTAATCTTAGGCATATGATTTACTGTTTGGGCGCATGAGCAGCATAGGGCACACTACTCATCAAATTTAGTCTCCAAATCTCATCTTTCATGCTCTAAGCTTAACTCTTACATTTTAATCCTTAGAAATATAATCATAGCATCATCAAATCATCCTACCTGTTATCTCTTCAGAACAGAGTTGTTTAACATCTCCATCAAAAACACTCTCATAAACAACAACTTATCTTTTATATTCCTTAAAAGGATCAAACTCTTCCAACTTCTCTTCCTCTACTAAAACCTCAACAACAAGAGCATCATTAATTTCTTCTACTTCTGCACTCCAGTAAAAGCTTGAGATCAAAGCTGTCTTTTTCTTATGTTTACTTTCTTCCTTATCCCCAGTCGAAGCTAATCTTGGAACACCATATTTGCTTGGATCTATGAAAATTGGCATTGGACATTCTCTTTTGAATTGTCCTAACTTCTTTCAATTAAAAAATCTCAGTTTGGATTTATCAAAGCCTAATTTAGAGTTGGACTTTTGTCCTCCACAATTCTTCCTTCATGTTCTATCCATAAACCTTCTAGCTCTAAGAGTCAACATCGTCATTTGCCACTGTATATCTGTCTCTTCCAAATTGTCACACCCTGGGCCTAGGTAGGGTGGGATGTCCCAGATTAGCAATACATATGAAAGTGGAAATAAACCATCAAAAGAGCAAAAAAGGAGAGAATATCATATGGTATTAAATGTTTTAAGTAAACCTAGGCTAGAAACAAATTTAGCCCTCAAATAAAATTATACATCCAACATAAGGACAAAATATAAAGATTAACAATAATTAAAAAGTGTTCAAAATGTTTAAAAATTAGACAAGGCAATGCCATGGTAATGGTGCAAGCTCAAGGTCTTCAACAATAGCTAGAGTCCCTTCATGGATTACTTGAAACATGCTCAAAAGGAAATTTGTGTTGACTAAAAAGTTGGTGAATTCCCTAAGTAGATCTACCCATATAAACAAGCGGTTCACAAAAGAATTAATGACTATGATACAAGTATCAATAGGTCTCAACATAACGAGAACATATAGCATTATAATATAGCACAAAATTAGTTCAGTTTAAACAAAGCATGCTTCATCCCAAAAATAGTAGTAAAAGGGAAACACTTAAACTCACCTTAAAATTCAAGTCTAGAACCCTGCCATTAAAATTTAAGTGTTAAACCACTAATTCTAGGGTTATGAAGATGTATTAGGTGTGTCATGAGGTTAATGTCTTCGTAACATTTGAATTGCCGAGTCTTTATATAAAAAAGTTACTTTTTATAGAAATTTAGGGTTGCTTAGCAAAGAATACATGATTTTACCATGTTAAATCACCTATATAAGTTAGTATTAGTCTTCTAAGTGATTCTTAGTTCAAGGGGCCATTTTATTGAAGTTTAGCAAAATTTACAATTTAGTCCTCCATGTTTTCAAAATTTACAATTTCTACACCAAAGTTTGATTTTCTGCATTTAATAACTTTTATGGCCGAATATTATTTTCTTAAGGTTAGGTAAATGATTTTAAGTAGGTTTGTCCCAGAATTTCAAAATTTTGTTCCGGGTTATATTTAATTATGTACCGGTTACGGTAAAACCGAAGGTTTTTATTGGTTAAGTGTTGATTTTTATAAGATTAGTCTTTGATTCATTAAATATTATTTTAATGACTTTGTATAAGGTTTTTAATCTGCTTATGATGTATTTCAAGCTCCTTTTATGTGAAAGTCTACATTTTAAGTTTCGCCCGTTAGAACGCGTTTTTAACCGAATTTTACCGTTTAGAAGCTCGTTTGACATATTTTTCAACTCCTTTAGATTTTATAGTACATAACTTACTGAAATAACATGATTTCCTTGGATTTTGGTGTTATACCATTATTTCTAAGATTATCTTCCAACTCCTTTAGATCCTATTTCATATGGAATTGAGGGTCTAAAAGCAACTTTTGAGTTACCTTGAACTCTGACAGAGTTAATACCACCACCAAGTTGATCACAAGAGACATTTGTGGTCATTACTCCTTGTCTTGATGCTTGCATAGGAGAGCTTACAGCGGAAGTAAGAAATGTAGCATTCTGTGGAAAACCAAATGATGGCATCATGGATTGATTAAACTCCCTTCTTTTCATGTCTATTCAATTATTTAAGCTTCCTAATGATGTCCATCAGCTTGTTTTTAGTGCACTCCAAATGATTAAACTCCATTATGGTGGAAGTGAATCCAACAACCTGTTCACTATTTGGGAGTTTTCCATCATACTTCTTTAATGTGCTTGAAACATTGAGAATACGATTTGTCAAATTAGTAAGACTTATTTTTTTAACCTACAAATGAGTTAAATTCCTTCTCAGCCTGTATACCTTTGTCATTCACAATCTCATAAAATCATACATATCATCATAAAGAGTCTTGGCATTCTTGTGTTTGGCAAAGCAGTTGTAGATGTCTAGTGCTACACATAGAGTTGATGCTCCAAAAGCTTTCTAATCCCTGTCAATCAACTTCAGATCTTTTTTATTAGACATGGTTGGATCTTTGTTGTGAGAAACAACATCTTTGATAGTTACAGTTGGTATGTGTGGACCAGAGATGATTTATTCCTATTGATTATGAGCAATGTAGAAAAAGAATGCCTTAAGACATCTCTTCCGTTGTTCAAAATTATCTCTGTTGATCAGCATCAGGAGTCTATTGGGTGCCACATGTTCTAGATCAACAACAGTGAAAATAGTCATCTTTGACATGGTAGTTTCACAGAAGAAATGGTAGTTTCACTAGATTGAGCTACTTTCACTGATAATTTCAGCACCAATTTTGCTTGACAAAGGTTGATTATGCTAGTTTCGCAGACAGTTTCGCACGAAACTAGCTTGAACTTTCGTTCAGATATAAATTCGGCAGCAATTTTGCTTGATTATTGATCATAAGCATTGTTGAACATTCGTTCAATGATTACATTTTCACTATGTTTACAAAAACAATCACATCAATTAAAACACTCGTAGTTCTGCTGAAAGTAGACATAGTTTCGCTACAAGAATAGTTGGTTCGCTGGATGAATCTGAAAAACTTTTTGAACACGAAATCAATCCAAAATCACTCAAATCTCAACAAAACTGAGATTTGATGATTACCAGAGCTTTCCCAACCAAAAACTAAGCAAATTTAATCAAAATCCATATCAGATACACTCAAATTTGATCCGGATTTGATGAAATAGTGATATTGAACTCGAACAACCAACAACCCAAAACAATTAAGAGCACAAATTCTCTTATACCATTTTGCTGGTCGAAATGATTGAATCACAATACAATTGATTGATAGATTTGTTCAACATCAATAACAAACACACACTATAAGCAATTGATGATGAAGAATAAACAAAAAGTATTCAAAATAAGAGAATCAAATCCAATACACACAATAGAATAAAAAATCAATTATATTTTAAAGTATTTTCATCTTACAAATGACACTTGCAACAATGATCAGCTGAATTAGGGTATTGCAAGGATAACTACAATGAAAGAAATAAAATTTTAATGTAGAGTTGATAGTTTAACTGAAAGTTTCACTGTCAGCGAAACTATCATGCCATACCTCAATTCGTCGGGTGAAACTAGATGCTGACTATGAGTGAAACTATAGTTTCGTTCATAGTTTCGCTAGGCGGCAAAACTCAATCTACTAAACTACTTAAAAAAGTAATCAAACATTTAACCTATTACATTTAAACATAAACAAAACTAATCTAAGATAAGTCCAACCTATTCAAGATCATCATGAAACAAGAACAGGAACAGACTTTTATTGATTTCACAACTCTCCCACAGTACAAGATGAAGGTGCCTCTCATAAATATGATCTGAATGTCTCCAATCTTGATGTAACCATTGTTTGTGGCTCAATTCCAACCACCAGAATACACTAGAACCATCCAACAGAAGGCATTATTGGTGAACTTTTGAACAGGTGACAAGAAGCAAGTCAAGCATACCAAAGATCTGTTTGTTTTCATGCTTTCTATGTCAAATAGTTCCCACAAATATTAAAAAGGCTCTTTAAGACAATAGTTGAATAGAGGCATTCAACGAAGGGTTGCTATAATTCAAGATACAAGAAATATGGCAGCTCATAGATCTTTCCGAAGGAAAATACCCTATTAGTAGTAGGTGGTTATACATGAAACAAACTAATGACCGGGAAATAGTCATTAGAAATAAAGCAAGATTTGTGGCTCAGGGCTATACACAAGAAGAAGGAATTGATTATGATGATGTGTTTGCTCATGTAGCAAGATTAGTATCAATATGACTTTTTCTAGCATATTTAGCATCCATGTAGTTCACAGTATATTATATGGATATTAAATGTGCTTTTTTGTATTGAAAGAATGCTAAAGAAGTCTACATGAGTCAACCACCTGGCTTTGAAGACCAAGATTTTCTACACAGGGTGTACAAGCTTGACAAAGCCTTGTATGGTCTTCATCAAAGCTCCAAGGAAGTGGTATGCGACTCTATCGTCTTTTATTCTTGAACACGGGTATGAAAGAGGAAAGATTGATGAGACTTTCATCAGAAAAAGTAAAGGAAAAGACATGTTGTTGGTCTAGATATATGTGGAAGATATAATTTTTGGCTCAACAAACAAGTTACTTTATAAAGACTTTAAAGAGCTTAAATAAGTGCTATTTAGGAACTCACTTTCTTTAAAGGAGTGCAAGTCTAACAAATAGCAGATAGAATCTTCATCAATCAATCAAAATACATGAAAACCATGTTGAAGAAATTCAAGTTTGCTGACAGTCACTCCATGAGAACTCCAATTGACACTAAAGTGAATATTAGTCCAGATCCAGAAGGCAAATAAATGTATGAGACTGACTATCGAACATTGATAGGTTCACTTACGTATCTAATAGCTAGTAGGCCTGACATCATGTTTGGTGTTTATGGTGTGCCAAATATCAAGCAGATCCTATAGAATCTTATGCGAATGTTGTCAAGAGGATATTCAGATATCTTAAGGGCAAACCTGCTAAAGAATTATGGTATCCATAGGAAGGAAATTCAATCTATATACTTACTCTTATAGTGATTATTGGGGATGCAACTTCAATAGGAAGTCCGCTTTTGGCGGTTGTCAATTTCTTGGTGCTAGACTAGTGTCCTCGCGGTGCAAGAAGCAGACCGATGTGTCTGTTTTAACATCAGAAACTGAGTATATAGCAGCATCAACTTGTTTCTCTCAAGTTTTCTAGATTCAAAACCATATGCTTGACTGTGATTTTAAATTCATGCACACTCCAATTTACATTGACAACACAACTGCATTATTTATCACCAATAATCAAGTTTAACACTAAATGTAAAATATATTGAAATTAGATATAACCTTTTGAGAGATTATGCTAAAAAAGGGTTAACCAAATTGATTCAAGTTCATACTGGCAATTAATTGGGTGATTTATTTACCAAGGCATTTGAACGTAGTAGGTTTGGATTCCTAGTTCAATCAATTGGCCTAATTAACCTTGAGTGAAATTAAAATTTACAAAAACAATCAAATATTTACAAAAACACAAAAGAAGTCATTTTACTATAGTTTGTGTCTTATACTTTTGGGACATAATATATTTACAATCGTTATATCATTCGCAGTGCTTATTTCAAAATTTCAAAAGACATTCATGACTTACCTAATATGTGGGTAGACTGAACTTGGAAAAGAAGATACATGCTTTGATGAACTACAACCCATATTAAGCTGCATATCACTCATCTCAAAGTACTAGTAAGTATTGGCTTATCCAAGTGTTTGGGTGTGTAGCAACCAAAAAACACTAGGTAATGATGAATTATGACTCTCTTTCACCAACATTAGCTTCTTCTTTGTTTTGCTCAGCAAAGACCTTATGAAACAAACACATAGTGTTGATGTCATATCCAAAAGATTCCTAATGTCGAACACATCTACCTTGGATGAATCAAAAAAAGAATACATTCCTCATGAATGAACAAAAACAATCCCATTATGGATCACCTTCCAAAGTGAAGTGCAAAAGAATCCTAATGTGGATCAATTCATTAAAAGAATCAAAGTAAAAGAATAAGGAATATTTAAAATGAGATTTCATACTTTAGGTGACTTGGTCAAGTAATTTGTGAAAAGGTTCTACCATGTATTACATGAGGATAGTTAATCTAACCATACTTTTGTGTGTGAGATACATGTTGAATGTTCAAATTAATCAAACCATATCACATGCATTATAATATTAACTAGGTATGAAGTTAAGAGGACAAACATACCTTTAATCAATAAGATCATAAACATGTCTATTTTATTAACAAAGATTTCATATGTGTATTGTAAGATTGATATGATCCCAAGAAAAGTATACTTCCTCTTCATTTACAAATAAGTAAACCAAAATCATTACTAAAAGATTTTATGTTAAAATGTTTTAAATCTTTAAAGTTTCTATCTAAATAGGTTATAAACTTTAATGTTGATTAGTTTGTACAAATGTTTTCTTTCTTAAAATTATAAAACAAAAGAAAAAGAAATTGACTATGTTGGTGTAGAATTTATACAATGGTATCTTAGCTAATGTAGATATCTGGAAGCATAAAAGTCTAAGATCAATCAAACACTGGGAAACTTGTATCACATCTGATATGCAAGTCAATCCAAACAAGAATTTACAATGCCAACAACAGTCAAAACTTCATAAAAAACACGTTAAAAGCAAAAACAACTCTTCATAACAGCCAATGGATTAGCAGAAAACATAAAAGATTTTACTTTGCAAAACATTAATCATGATTAAGTTCAAATATTAATATGGGTAAGTGCATTAGTTAATGTGGATGAATGTAACCGAGGCATATAACCAATACGGATAACTATTTTTTTATGTCATTAAAAACATAGTGAAACTAATGTGGACAAGTTAACTTTACTGCATTTGTTTCAAAGAAGTATACATAAAAAGTTTTAGGTGTTGAAAACCTATGCGTAAAAGTATTCAACGCATTTGTGTATGTGGTAAACTTTTGTTCTGCCACATTTCTTTTTACTCATCTGCGTTTCTTAAATATGGTTGACATCAACACTAAAAACAACTTTGTGTATCAAAATGAATAAATAATGTGCTTAATCTCTTATGTCATGATGATGCTTGAAAGTCAAGTAGTGCAAACAAACTTTTGGTCTACCACATATACTAAAGTTTATATGTGTTAGATATAGGAACAATAGATCTAGATCATTTTGTATAGGCTTCGAACTTTAATCAATACTTGTAATGAATATTTTTAATTCATTATTTTGATGTATGCATTATGATATAGGTTAACCAATATATGTGGTGATTTATGTGTATAATTGTAGGTACAAACATTATACTTGGTCAATTACAGAAATTGACTAAGTGTAACGAACATCTACGGAGAACATTTTTGTTCTTGTGTAGATATATTTCTTACAAAACATCCATTCGAAGACCATCTAAGGATGAACATCACTGCGGATAAGAGTAGAATATCAAAGATTCACTAATGAACAACCACCTCTAAAGTTCAAGTGAAGACTCCTAGGAAGAGCACACTTTTGCGAAGAGCAAAATCTTGCGGAAGACAACATAGATACGGATACTAAACACCTGTAGTTAAATGACAAGTGATTCTAGTCAACAAGTCAAGAAGTCAATCATGAATCTCAAGAGATTTGGCGTTTCCTTAACAGAAACATAAATGCCTATAAATAGAAGTCCTAGGTTACACATCAAGGAGAACGAACGACTAACGCGACTAGGTCAACTAGACGGCAAACACCAAACATCACATCGATTCACACAATCAATCAAACACAAACCCTAGCATCCGTCACATCAATACATCACAAACATCAACACGTTCAAAGCAATCATTGTTCATTGTTCATAGCATTCATTATTTATTCATGTGTAATCATTAACAGGTTTTAATGAAATAGTTTTGAATAAAATGTTATTCAATTATTTATTGTGTTGATATCATTTTGTTCTTCATAATTAATATTTATTCCGTTTGATATTTATAAATTAATCAATTAAGCAAAGGTTAATGATCATTACGCAATCATTAACTCGATTACAATATAACATTGATAATTCCTAATTCCGATCCTTGAATTCATAGGTGGTATCAGAGCCAAGTGCTCATTGATTTTGATTGATTGATCTATCAGTGTTAGATTTGTTTAATTTCTTGCTTATTTCATTAGATTTATTGTTCATGAGCAAAATCATTTTAGTGTGAATCAATTTTTTTAAAACAATAAAACAGTGATTAATCAATTCAACGAGTACTATTTCATTGCTCGGTTAACTTATATTTGTATTCACATTAATTGAATTATAGATCTTTGTTATTCATCAATTGTTCAAATTAATTAAACAAATACATTGTTAGGTCTAGTTTCAGTAGATCTAGTTCATTATGTATAGGCTTAGTACTTGAATTAATATCTGTAATGAATGCTTGTAATTCATTATTCTGTATGCATTAAATATATAGGTTAACCCATTTTTGTGTGTGTTGATTTATGTATGGATGTAGGTACAAACATTATACTCGGTCAACTTATGAAATTGAGCAAGTGTAAGAAACATCTACGGATGAACATTTTGTTCTTCTGTAGATATATTTCTTACAAGTAACTTGTCATCTGAAGATCCTCTGCGGATGAACAACTTGAAGTGAAGAACAAGATTGCTTCGGAAGAACAAGATTGTTTCGAAAAAACAAGACTTCTGCGGAAGAACAACTTTTTTGCGGAAGAACGAACTCGTACGGAAGACACATATTCCTACGGAGTCCAAACACTTGTATAATGCAAGTGTTACAAGTCAACAAGTCAACAAGTCAACAAGGTAGTTAAGCGAATCCCAAGAAATCCGATGATTCCTTAACTGACACAACTCAAATCAAGAGATCCGGTGTTTCCTATAACAGAAACATCATTGTCTATATATATATGGATCCTAGGTTTCGATTGAAAACAGGGGTTGTTTTCATACGATTGATTGAGCGACAACAGCAACAACATTATAACAATCACCTCAAAGTCTCTCAATCAAACCCTAGAAGCCGTCACATCATAACATACTTTGATATCATTCATTCATTATATTTGTAATCATTAACATGTTCTAATAAAATACATATTAATCATCAATTATGTTATGCTACATGTGTTCTTGAACATTCATTCATATTTAAAGTTATTACAAAGCAAATAAACCAAATCAATGTTGATTCCGGAAACGTTGACTTGTCAATCGACCGACATTGATAATTCCTGTTCGCGATCCTCGGATTCACAGGTGGTATCAGATCCAAGTGCTCATTGATCTAGATTGATTGATCTATCAGTGTCAGTTGTGTTTAATTATTTTTAATTTGTCCGTTCTTAATTACATAGATTTTGATTAACTTGTATCTATATTCAAATCAATTGAATAGCAGACCTTGTTAATCTTACTCATCAATTAACTTCATGAGCAACTTTAGTGGATTATCTTACCAACCACCGAAGTTGGAAACAAAAGCAGACTTCAAGTCTTGGAAAATCAAGTTTAGGAATCATGTAAACTATACTGATTCTGACTTATGGGTATCCATCACTGAAGGTCCTTATATTCCACCCACACTTGGGCCGTATTATAACGACAAAAATCAACCAATCAGTACCAAAGATCTATCACCTGATGATGTCAAAAAGGTTACAGTTGATATCAAAGCATACAGTTTGCTTAGTATGGCTTTACCTGAAGAGATATTGATCAGGTGTGAGAACTACAAAACAGCACACTCCTTATGGAAGATACTCCACACTCTCTACGAAGGGAGTGATGAGATAAGAAGCATAAGGAGAGACACCCTCAGGTCGCAATATGAAACATTTCATCATATTGAGGGTGAATCAATTCCTCAACAACTTCATAGATTCATGCAGTTGGTAACTGAGATGAACATTCTGGAGTTGAAATATACCAATGAGGAATTAAACAAGAAAATGCTCCACACTTTGCCAGAAAGTTGGAAGCAAACTGTATCCATGTTC
>BJCM01245179.1:0-11989 GCA_018326385.1 Flaveria bidentis | reverse complement strand
GCGGCCTGCGGGTCGGAGTGGGTGGCGGCCTGCGGGTCGCGAGGGGGCCGCGGCCTGCGGGTCAGCCGGTCAGCATCTTTTTTTCAAGGTCTGGGTCAGCACTGGAGACCCGGTCAACCGGGCTCGAAGCCAAAATCAAACGGGCTGACCCGCTGACCGAGTCAGCCGGGTCAGCCCAAAAACAAACAACCCCTTACTTTCTTGGAATTTATATGATTAACATTATATTCAGGCTTGTATGAACAACCAAAATACGAAAGAACGACCCTATCTGAAGTCATTGATTAATAGGAACTTTCCTATAAATATCTTCTAGAAGTCTTTGGAACATTTTATGATTTGGTTCACAAAAGTTTATTGGAAATCAATATTTTGATTTCCAAAATGGTAATATGTAATGACAAAAAACATATACAATGGTTGAATGGATATTTTATTTTGGTAGGACTACATACAGACACCATCACGATTTGCACACATGTTTTTCGATTAAACTTTCAAAACTTATGTATGTAAGAATGTGGATGTGGTCCTATTGTGTTATTCAAAGGAAATAAGAAAGCGTGTACATTTCATACAAAAGACGAGTGTCTTGAGAGCCTGTACCAACTTGGAAAACAATGAAATACGACAATCACGTTTGTATGTATTCTAATAATTATTACAAAGGAAAATAAGAGATGCATGTATATAGATAGTTATAGTGATTTTGATTGTGTTACTGGTATGGTATATGTATTCATAATTCACATTTTTACACCAACAACATTTATTTTAGTTTTTATTTTGTTTTTAGGCGTTCTTGCAAGCAAGTTGTAACATCCGTCTATTTTCAAAATCATAAACTCAAACCCGAATTCATTTCGAACTTCTATTATTAAATTATTTTAATAATTTTAATAGATAAAATGCATTAAATGTACAATTTATATTTTGAATTATTCATCAATCATCTAAACAACTTGTAATAATTTATTGATTTATAAATAATTTTTTTTTCATAAAGTTATAAAGTTTTATTAATCATTTTACAACAAATAACTAAATGGAAAAGACTCATTGAAACTTATAAAGTTATAATATGAATTTTAATAAACTTATAAAGTTTTATTAGTAATTATGAATTTTAAATATTGAAAATAAATAATCAAATTATAAAGTTACAATTTTTATACAAGTTATAAAGATTAAAAAAATAGATAGTTTGATTGATTATTCAAATTGGCATTATAAAGTCTATAAAGATTTGATAAAAAAAAGTTGTTCAATTAAATTTAGAGTTTCAATTGTAATTATTATTTTATTTATTTAAATTATTTAACTTTATATTTATTTTAAATTCTAATCATAACCCATTTTTGAAAGACTTATAACTCATAATTAACATCATTCATAACTCATTTCTAACCTCAACTATAATTCCCTTCTAACCTTAGCTATAAAAACAAGCTTTAGACCTCACTTTTCACTTGCTCATTTTTCAAAAACTCACTCACATATTTTTCTTTCATCCGTTGTTTTTTAATCAATTTCAAGAAATTTTTTTACAAGTAATTTCAAAAAGTTTCTAATATTAAGGTAACCTTGTATTGCTTTTATATTATGCATTTCTAGATTGTTTAATAATCCTAATATCCAATTGTTCTCATGACTTTATGTTCTTACCTTTATTCTTTCTTCTATTAAATTTCTTTTAATTTTAATCATTATCATTTTATCATTAACCTTATAACATTCACTAACCGTATAACAATCACTAACATTCTTAAATCAAGCTAACAACACACTAATGTAAACAAAAAAATACCGTTTGCATATGGACGGCTATGCCGCCGCATACGGTTATTCCACAAGGTTATTTATCTAATTGAGGGCTATGCCTAAGTCTTGAAATATTTTTTCTATAACTCAAATGAAGTCTAATATATCATATATCGACATAATAAATTTGTTCTAACCCGTTTCATGCTTTAACAATTTTAAAACTACATATAAGTGCCTTACTATAATTTTGGCAGAATATAGTCTGATTTCAACTGACCATAATTTGATCATAACTAAATAAATTTGAATAAAATCAGACTCCAATAATAAGATCATTGAATATTTCAAAGACAGTTTATACGTCTTCAAACTCAATCGGACGACTCAAAAATAGCCTTCACAATATAAGTACGCATTTCAGCATCTTCTATCTTGAGCTGCTTTTTTTTTACCTATATAAGAATCATTTCATAAAAATGTTTCTGAACAAACATTGTCCGGGAGACTTTGAACTAGTCAAATGTAAATTTTCATAATTTTATGAAACTGTTTGCTATTTTAAAAACCTGTTCAAACACATACCAAACATTATATCCAGAATCTAAAATTGGTACAATAATCGTTTTTCAAATCTAACTTTCGCTTATTGGCATTCCTAAGCGTCCTAACGTCTTGATACTTGTAAATGCACACACAATTCATCTTTACTTTTTGTCATGGTTATTTGTATTATTGTGAGTTTTATATGATATACATTATATGTTGACAATCATTAACTATTGCTAGCCTGGCGACGTCATAGATATATGGGCCTGATAAGCCTATTTGGTGCTAAAACCGAGGTTATTACCGGCTTCTGATAACGTATGTTTGTTCATCATGGGAACCAAGTATACTTAGCTAATCGTTATATGCTTGTAAACTTATTCTTGGTCAAGGTTTGATTTATAATTCATAACCATACATGAATTGCTACTTGTAATCTTATATATATATATATATATATATATATATATATATATATATATATATATGTATATGTATGCTTAACCCATAAAAACTTACCAAATTTAAAAGTTGACCCTTTATTTTTAACATGTTTCAGGATTGCTACTTGAGGAATTAGACTTAGTTTAATTAAATATCTCTTGTTGTTGTTTAATTCTTTGTTGTATTGTAATGACTTAATTGTCTAGTATTATTCAATGAAAACTGACTTTTAATATTATTTCAACTTATTTAATTACATGAGCTATGAACAATTGTTTCACATTCGTCCGCCTCGATGATTCTGCTGTCGGTCGGGGTATGACAGATTGGTATCAGAGTCATGGTTATAGGGAATTAGGTTATTAGAAATGGAATAACCTAGACTATAAATAAGTACCCTTACACATGAGTTCTCTCATGTATTTTATATGCTTAGATAGGATTTTATGTGTCTTATATGTAAATACTTGATTATGTGATTATATGTCTTATGTGATTCTTCTTATACTTTGATTTTTATCAATGCACGCAAATCTTAAATCATATTCTAAGGTATTGTGTGCTTAATTCAAATGGTTTTCAAAATGAGCTCTGAATCGTTATTCGTAGTTTTCAAGTCTCATCAAAGTTTATGACCTACAACTTGAAACATGTAATGCTGGAAGAGCGTGATGCCTGTATCTCGAGGTGTTCTGTCTAGGCAAAATATTCATATAAATCCAAATCAACTGATCGATCCGTTTACCTTACCTAGGAACCATTGGGGTTAGTTTCCGCTTATAGTTACGCATGTATTCATTAAGGTTGTGGTTTACCTAATACTTTGATGAGTCAATGTATTTGTCTTGGTTTGTAAACCAAATGTTACACTTGACACATCTTGTTGTTATCGCATTATCGTTGATTTTTGCCTTCTTGGATTTTAAACCTTATTATCCAATTCTCATAACGACCCTTAATAATCTTTTTAAATGTATTCCCCTCAAAATCGCAATATTTCTGAAAACTCATTTCAATGATACTCTTATTCTGAACTGAACATTAATCTTAACAAATATGATTCTCGTATCAACTTTAAACTAATACAACTTTTGAAACCTCAATGACATAGTAAACAAGAATCGATCATCCAAGAACCATATCGAAGTTATTTGCTTGAGAAGCTCCTATGAATTCACATCTCATCCAAAAATATCTTAAAAATATTTCTAATGTTTGCCAAGTCGATTGATCTAATACTTGGTGTTGTATTTGTGACAAAACCTTCTATCATCTTACATGCAAAAAGTTTGTCAACCAAAAGCCTAATCAAATTGATGATCTTATTCATTTGTTCAATAAACCCATGAAATAATGAATATGAAATCGACCAAACCTAAGTGTAGTAAAACATCATAATCTAATTTAATGAATTTAAACGTACCCAAGAGTTCACTTGCGAACGCGAAATGAAATCCAAGTCTCCTCTTAACCTTGAAATTAATTTTCTCGTGAATAAATTTCGCGACGAAATTTCTTAACGTAAAGGAGACTGTAACATCCGCTTATTTTTAAAATCATAAAGCCAAACCCGAACCCATTTTGAACTTCCATTATTAAATTATTTTAATAATTTTAATGGATCAAATACATTAAATATGCAACTTATATTTTGAATTATTCATTAATCATCTAAACAACTTGTAATAATGTATGGATTTATAAATAATTTTTTTCATAAAGTTATAAAGTTTTATTAATTATTTTAAAATATAACTAAATGGAAAAGAATTATTAAAACTTATAAAGTATAAAATGAATTTTAATAAACTTATAAAGTTTTATTAGTAATTATGAATTTTAAATATTGAAAATAAATAATCAAATTATAATTTTTACAAGTTCTATAAAAGTTATAAAGATTAACAAATAAATAGTTTGATTGATTATTCAAATTGGTTTTATAAAGTTTATAAAGATGTTTAATAAAAAAAGAAGTTGTTCAACTATATTTAGAGTTTAAATTCTAATTATTATTTTATTTATTTAAATTATTTAATAATATATTTATTTTAAATTCTAATTATAAACCCCTTTTGAAAGACTTGTAACTTATTATTAACACCATTCATAACTCCTTTCTAACCTCAACTATAAAAGTAAATTTTATGCCTCACTTTTCACTTGCTGATTCTTCAAAAATCTCACTCACAAATATTTCATCATCTATTCTGTTTTATCAATTTCAAGAAATTTCTTTTACAAGTAATTTCAAAAAGTTTCTAATATTAAGGTAATCTTATATTGTTTTTATATTATGCATTTTTAAATTATTTAACCATCCTAACATCCAATTATTCTCATGACTTTATGTTCTTACATTTATTCTTTCTTCTACTAAATTTCTTTTAACTTTAATCATTATCATTTGATAATTAACCTTCTAACATTTACTAACTCTATAATAATCACCAACATTTTTAAATCAAGCTAACAACACACTAATGTAAACAAAGAATCCCATTTACATATGGACGGCTATGCCGCCGTATTCGGTTTCTCCACAAGATTATTTCTCTAATTGAGGGCTATGCCGAAGTCTTGGAATATTTTTTTCTATAACTCAAATGGAGTCTAGTATCCCATATATCGACATAATAATTTTGTTTTAACCCGTTTAATGCTTTAACAATTTTAAAAGTGCACATAAGTGTCTTACTATAATTTTGGTAGAATATAGTCTGATTTCAACCGACCATAAGTTGGTTATAACTAACTAAATTTGAATAAAATCAGACTCCAATACTAAGTTCATCGAATAACCTTTTAAATGACAGTTTGTACGTCTTCAAACTCAATCGGACTAGCTTTCACAAGATAAGTGTGGATTTTAGCACCTTCTGTCTTGTGCTGCTTTTCTTACCTATTTATGGATTTTTCATAAAAATGTCTCAAAAACGAAAGTTGTCCGGGAGACTTTGAAATAGTCAAATGTAATTTTTCATAATTTTATGAAAGTGATTGTTATTTTAAAAACCTTTTCAGACACGTACCAAACATTCTGTCTAGAATGTAAAATTGGTACAATAATCGATTTTCAATCTACCTTTCGCTTATTGGCATTCCTAAGTGTCCTAACTTCTTGTAATGAATTTCGACCTCAAGTTATTATTTCTTTTTATCATTTAGGACATCACCTTTGAAAAACATCTAAGTTTCCTTATGTACACTACAACCATCGTTATACCATATGAGTTCTCCATGGCCTTTTTTACTTTATTTCACACCTTTTGGGGTAAAATATGTTAACCTTATAAACTTACACTTGTAAACATTTTGATACTTGTAAATGCATATGCAATTCATCTTTACTTTTTGTCATGGTTATTTGTATTATTATAAGTTTTATATGAGATACATTATATGTTGACAATCATTAACTATTGCTAGCCTGGCGACGTCATAGATTTATAGGCCTGACAAGCCTATTTGGTGCTAAAGCCAAGGTTATTGCCGGCTCCTCATGATGTATGCTTGTTCATCATGGGAACCAAGTACACTTAGCTAATCGTTATATACTTGTAAACTTATTCTAAGTCAAGGTTTGATTATAGCTATATGTATTCTATAAACTTGCATAATTCGTAACCATTGACATGAATTGCTACTTGTAATCTTATATATATGTATGCTTAACCTATGAAAACTTATCAACTTTCAAAGTTGAGCATTTATTTTTAACATTTTCAGGATTGCTACTTGAGGAATTCTTTTGCTCATATAAGACTTGGACTTAGTTTAATTAAATATCTTGTGTTGTTGTTTAATTCTTTGTTGTATTGTAATGACTTAATTGTCTAGTATTATTTAATGAAAAACGGCTTTTTATATTATTTCAACTTATTTAATTCCATGAGCTATGAACAATCATTTCACATTCGTCCGCCTCGATGATTACGCCGTCGATCAGGGTGTGACACAAGTGTATATGAAGTGTGTATTGGCTTGTCAAAATTTGTAGTGTGTGTTGAATATATTTTAGTAATGAAAATATACTAAATGATAGAGACAAAAAAATGTTGAGTGAAAGTAGTATTCTGTAATATTATATAACTTTGAGGGTAGCAAGGGTGAAAGATAATGTACTTGTTTGGAACCTTGTTAGTTTAAATATCATACCTTGAAATTAGCTTGAAATCAGCTCAAGTAACTATCAAATTAAGCAGAGTTAGATTGTATAAGTTTTGTTAGGACCGTTTTCGTACGGAGTACTAACTGATTCTGCGTGTATACCAACTCAAATAGTGCGGAATCCTATTTGATTGGCGATCCAATCAGGGAGAACACAGCTTAGATCAATCTAATGATTAAAGAAACATTAAGAATGATTAGAGAACGATCAACTGTGATCTATGAACTTGGAACAGGTTTTCTTGAGTCTCTGGACAGCTAGGGTACGATTATGTGCGTAGGTATTCGAATTGTTACATTTTTTCACAAATTAGGTGGTATTTATAGGTTAGGGTCTTCCAATCGTACGACTGAACCATTAGCATGGTTCAGTCGTGCGAATGAATCATGCAACTGATCCATCCGCACGACTGAAGGTTCAGTCGTGCGACTGAGCCAATCTTATGTCTCAATCGTGCGACTGATCCAGTCTCCTGGTTCAGTCGTGCGACTGGTCCATTAGCATGAAGTATTCATGCGTATGGTCCAATAGCATGGTCCATTCGCATGAGAAGTTCACACAATTAAGTTTGAACATGATTCTCAATCATTATTGACTAAGAATTATGTATAACAACCACAAACCTATATATTTAGTTCACTATAAATTATCACACAATAAACAATGAAATATTAAACATTATTAGCATCAACCACACTTTGTATTTCATTCATACCCATTCAATTACATATATGTAAGACATGATAAACATATTACATTAAGCTCCTAAACTAGGTACACATGTATCAACAAACTCCCCCCTGGACCTAGTTTACATCATTGTCTAACATTCTTCATCAGCTCTTCGAATTTCTTGTACTTTTCCTCTCTTGTAACTCCGACATGTATCTCAAATGCAAAAGAGAGTCTTATCATGTTCTGAAACTGGAGCGCTTGTACGCTATCCTGCGAGTCATAGAATAGTGGCCACTTGTATAAAGTATATACATCTTCAGCAGACAAGTTAGTCAGCCACATAGGGTCAAACACCCGGATAGTATCCATTTGGCCCTCCTTTTGTAAGACTATGACTGCTTCACCTGTTCTCCAATCATAATACCACCATTTGAAGTGTGGAGTGAAGTCATGTGGCATTTCCTTTAGAGGGATTTTGGACATTATACGCGAAGGACTCCACTTCAGCACTACCTTAGGCTTTCCAGTAATGGGATCAACTTCAGACCTTCTGATGTACCTCTTTGGTTGTTGAGGTCTGAAGTTTACCCACCTGGTGTGGTATTCTTTCCTCAATGCAGCCTCAAACCAGCCTGACTTCTTTCTCGGATCAGCATACAACAACTTTAGGCGTGCCAGCTGGTTGAGCTCAAAACCAGGGAGAGTCTTTAGATCGTGTGGGAATCTAACGTACTCTACGCCCTTTTCTCTCTTAACTGCATACACATTCAGATCCTCAAAATATGCCCATGCAATGATCTTGCCCAACACCTTTAGGTGTTTCTTGACTTTGTATAGCTTGGTGTAGGCATTGGGCCTTTGTGCAGTGCGTATGGCGATCTCAGCAAAACATGCCGCCCGTTCAGCCTTTTTGATGTCAACATTAGCGTTTGAGGCTTGGGCTTGACTCTCATTCTTCTCAGTCTCTTTCTCCATCTGATCCAGCTTGTCAAATGTATCACTACTAAGAGTATCACCCAAGTTGGGGACTACATTTCCCTCTCGGTCAGTGTACTCTGGATAGTGGTCAGCAGTGACATCCTCTATCTTGATTTCATCTATGTCGTTGAGCTCATCGTCACTTGTAACTTCAAAAGTAGGAGCATCCTTGACAATCTCGTCCGGGTTTAGCCTGAACATCTCAGCAAGTTGCTCGTTAGTCAGGTCATGAATGATTTCTCCTTCTTCGGGAGTATAGCTCACAGACCATCTGACAATCCCTTGAAAATCAAGAATCATCGTGAGTTCATTCTTGCTTTATCATCATCATGTGACATCTGTCACCTAAAGGTCCGTCAATTAACGTGATTTCCGTTAACTTTTCTCGAACGTTCATTCCTCATCCTTATTAACTATTCGTGTTGATATCATTCTTGCTTTATCATCATTATGCTTGTGCTCTCATCGTAAATGTATACTATCTTTAAAACTTTACAATTTTCATCATCGTTATCACTAAATATACCGTTTTTATATAATATTATTGTCATTAATAAAAACAATTTTTAAGTTACCAATATCATTAATTACATTTTTGTCATTAATACAACTAGCCTAATCAAGTTGTTTTCAACCGAAACAAATTTGGGAACTCAGGGGCTAAGTGTAGGGACCAAATGTGACATTTTGCCAAACTAGGGCTTGGTATAAATACCCATATTCCAGCCCCAGCCTCCATAACATCTTTTTCTTCTTCATCTTCTTCTTCTCTACTTTTTCTTCTCCTCCTTGCACCAAAACCGCCCATTTTCTTCGCATTTTCACCGACAAGACCTCGGCTACAGATGCGTCTACTCCATTCTTGCAGGTAGACGACCTTGTTCGTCCCTTTTCTTGCTTGTTTACTGCTGTCCTTTTAGGGTTTCGGGTGCTCGGGGCTAACCCGAGAACATGAGGTTGTTTGGGTGCGTGTGATGTCTTTCTGCGTGTTCTTCTTGTTTGGGTGTGTGCAAAATGTGTTTCTGGAAATGCATGTGGTGTAAATCTCATGCACGGAGTAGCCAAAGGCTGCTCTGCACTTCTGCAGTCGTGATTCTGTTGTTCTGGCGACTGGGTCGACCATGCGACTGGGTGAGTCGTGCGACTATGTCTCTCGTGCGACTGAGTTGTGCGACTGGGTGTGTCGCGCGACTGAGTCGTGTGACTGTGTGTATGCGTGCGATTGAGTCTTGCGACCGAATAAATGTGTGCGATTATGCGTGTATCACACGACTGAATGCTAGTCATACGAATGGAGATTCAGTCGTAAGAATGAAGCTGATTCGTACGAGTGAAGGTTGATTCCTGCGTATGGAGGTTGAGTCGTGCGATTGGGTGCTGTGTGGTACGACTGAATGCTGAGTCGCACGAATGAAGGTTCAATCGTACGAATGAAGCTGATTCATATGAATGAGGGTTGATTCGTGCGGATGGAGTGTTGAGTCGTGCGTCTGGTCCTGTCGTGCCACTGAAGTTGCTGTGTGTGAATTCCTTCTTGTGTGTGGTGTGTGTACGTTGTGTGATGTTAAGGTGACATCGACACAATTGCCATTGCTAATGACAATGTTAAAGTCAACACTACCAAACTTATTAATGTTATTCCAAATCAAATCAACTTAACATTTTACAACTATCAACAACCGATTTGTAACTACTAATATTTACCAAATACTTCTCTAATAACAATGGAACTTTTACACAAATAACATTGGCAATGGCGACGATTTCTAGTACTTGGATCTACATAAGATCTAATACGTATTTCTGCTTGTGTGTGTTACACGCGACCGAACTGATACAACCCGAACCAACTGAACGTTACTAATTACTTTACACATGTCATTAATGCTTAACAATAACTGTCAATAGGTGTTGACCGTTCATTGCATACTACATTTGGAAACTTTGATCATTCATACTTACCACATAACAAGTGAGTTTCGTGGCCCCTTTTTACGCTTATACAATACTTCAACATTTACAAACATAGGGGAAAAATATACTCATCCATTTTTATGCTGCACAACTTACATACAATTTACATACTTGGAATCAACGTGTTACTGTTTTGTGAGTACTTATCTGATACATGCTTGAGTTCGCTGTGTGGTACTTTCTTTTCAACCATTTAATTCCAGTGTGGGAACCGACGGCTAGGTATTGGTAGTACTACTGGGTTGACACCCCCACCCTTGTTGTTGGTATACTAGTTGGTACCTACAATGGCCAGGAATGGGCCCTTGGGTGAATATATTCTGACAAGATTCTGTGTGTACATCATTAGGTTTGGTTGTAAAGCTTATTGTCATGTGATTTTGCTTACTTATAACTGTATACACGATATTCCACAACATTTACTATACAGCATCAATTACTTATTTACTATTTAAACCTGCAAGCTCACCAACAATTTTGTTGACCATTTTGACCATATCTTTTCAGGTGACAATGCTAATTGAAGATCTAGGTGTGCTACCTTAGTGGAGACCCTAGGATGCATATTTGAGACTAAACATACTTGACAAACATTCATTTTGGAACATTGTTGTAGTCTGATTAAACAACTTCATTCTTTTGATACTTGTTCCCGGGTTTTGGGAATTACATTACAAATGTTACTACTTGACTATTTGAATCATTTAACATGTTTATGCTTATGGTTATGTTGTCGTGAATATTGACTAAACACGACACAAGTCTCCTTTGTGTCGGGTGTCGTCATGACACGCTTTGTCATCATTACTTATATTTCATTTCTATTGTCTACCATGTGTTATGACAATCCCGTCTTGTTACATCCCCATGTTTTCGCTCTTAGCGGGGGTGTGACAGACTGGTATCAGAGCCATTGGTTATAGAGAATTAGGCAATTCACTTGATCTAGACTATAACCTAGGAACCTTCATGTAGATTTGCATGCTAGGGTTGTGTGCAATTTATATCTCATGTGTGTTCCTCGTTACTTATTCGTTTATCTATCTGCCTTGTGGTCTTTTCACCCTGTGAGGGAGCCCGTATGCTCACTCCTTATGTGATGCTTCTATTGGATCTTCCGTTCCCTCTGCGCGCCGAGTTGGTTTATCAAATTCGGGTATTGAACCCGAAGAGATCTTCACAGATCATGCTATTGTGCTTGACCTCGGACATTGAGATTGACCCTGAGGAGGTTATGTCTGAAACCTCAAAAGAAGAGGAGATAGACAACCTTCGCTAGACTAAACGTGATTATATGCATGGATTTGCAATTATTATGATGGACTGTTGTTTGAACGTTACCAATTCATGGTGTGAGAACTACACGACTTGTATGCGATGTGTAGTAACAATAAGTGTGATATTAACTTGGAATGCTGGACTTTGATGAGTGGTATG
>BJCM01245163.1:0-17534 GCA_018326385.1 Flaveria bidentis | reverse complement strand
GGACCTTTTCACCAACTCATGTAAGTTGGTGACTTTTCAGAGTGGCAGCGGAAAGGGGTCCAGCTTTAAAGAAAAGTACATCAGATAAAGCATGTTGAAAAAGTATTCGGAAGAAATCCGTGTTCATTGGTTGAGGCTTCGGAAGACTTTGTCTTTGAAGCTTTTGATGACTTCATGTTTGGCTTCGGAAGATATTGGTCTTGGCTTCGGAAGATTTCACACTTAGAGTATTTCTTGTTGCTGGTGTGAGAACTTCCGAAGCTTCTACTTCAGTACTCATGTGCATGCATGCAAAAGGACTTTGGGTGTTTGGTTGCTTCAGCCTCTTCATAATTCTCTATAACATCAACACAGGTGTGGTGAAAAAAAGCAAATTGTGTCCCCAGTTAAATTACTTAGCACACGTCATTCTCAATTGCATTACTTCACGGAGGGGTGGATTCGATGATCTCTCTGACAAATCCAGAATGCATACGTGACACTGGTGCTGAATCACCTCTTCAGCTTCTCTAACATGATATTCACTTAACTGATCGAGAACCTTGAGGCCAAGGGGAAGGAGAGCTTCTGCATGTATCCAAGGTTTCTGCAGATGGTCATAGATGTGAAGCTTCCCTTACTGCCCAAGGAGAACGACGATGTTGTGAGTTTGGAGTTTATGGATGACACCACCCTGGGGAGGATGAAGGTGTACAGGGGAAGTAGGTAAAACCCCATGTGAGGAGATTGTTCGGGTACCTTGTCTATGATGATTACGTGTCGCCTTCTCACAAGAAGTGTCGTCATGATGATAGTAATTCTGATGTCGAGCCTATTGAGATACTCGACGGTGACTCAGATGACGACGATGACTAAGATGCTAGTCAGGGCGATGAGGCTCCGGGTGGGCCTAAGCCGGCCCCAACGCACCCGCAGTTTCCGATAGATGAGGAGGAGGAGTCGGATGAGGATCCTCTAGTAACAACAGTGGGAAGCCGGGTCGTGGCCACTAAGAGAGGGATCAGGGCAGTTGGTGGATGCTAAGGTGAGTGTGGGGATGTTGTTATTGCTGATACTGACCTATCTTACATCTCAGACCTACCTAGCAGCCTAGGGGGAGCTTCTATCTCTAAGGGCTCCAGGAAGAAGAAGATGGCTCACCCTTATGGAAAAAAGGGTAAGAGGCCTAGATTTACTTTGATCACATCTACCACTACTGCCACAACCACCACCATTGCCACAACCACCACCACTGCCACATCTACCACTACTATCACACCCCCACCATCACTACCACACTCCCAACCACCACTTCCACAACCACCACAATTGCCATATCTACCACTACTATCACACCCCCCACCATCAATACCACACTCCCAACCACCACTACTACAGCCACCCCTTCACCATCCACTCCTATCCCAATACATATATTCACCACATCCACCACTACCACCACCAGCCACCAATCAGGTCCCTCAACCCACTCTACCTACACCACCAGACCCACTCTACCCATCATTGGGGTAGAGGAACAACTAGTTGCACTAAACCGGACGGTGCTGAAGCTGCTAGTTGCTGATGAGCATCCAAACAACTAACTCAGCTTGTGAAATTCAATGTTGCTCAATCACAAAAGATTACCCAATATCTTTCTAGGATACAACATACCTAACAAGAGAGTTTATAACAACTCAATGGGTCAGGTAGAAGTTTGGTGTAACGTTGATGTTCAGAGATACACCACACCACCTGCTGGAAAAGGACCCGCTTTCTCTTTCGACTATGATGGATTCTTCAAGTCCTTCAACATACCACTCTCCACTTCTGAAGACGAGTTGGTAACCAAGATGATCTATGATGCCTTGAACACACCAGCTCCAGATTCAACATCATCCGGTTCACAAGGTAGCTCATCTAACAACTCAGGGGGAGCACTTGAAGATAGTGACTCCTCCTCTGATGAAGAAGCTGTGGAGAATGATCCGAACAACCAAGAGGAATAGGTTCCTTCTACCACAAGTCCACAAGCATCTGATATTGATGCCTCTGAGCCTTCAGAACCTCATACTCCTACTGCCTCAGCTAAAGAACCTAATGTTCATAATCTTGATTTTGAGGTAGTTGTTCCAACCACTCCTGGATCACAATTAAATGTCTATCATCCTTTTGATAATGTCATTAGAGAGGTCAGATCAGGAGTTCAGACTAGAAATCAGTTGTATTTGGCTGATTATGCCTCAGTGATGGAAAAGGGATACCTTCACGACGGTGCATATCGTTGCTTTTTGTCTCAGCTTGAGCTAAAGTATGTAAGTGAAGCCCTAAATGATGAGGCATGGGTGAGTGCCATGCAAGAAGAACTTCTTTAGTTCAACAAGTTAGGTGTATGGACTCTAGTGGATAGACCTAAAGGTGCTAAGGTCATTGGAACCAAATGGGTCTTGAAATGCAAGAAAGATGATCAAGGCGTGATCATCAGAAACAAGGCTCGACTTGAAGTTCAGGGATTTCGACAAGTCGAGGGAATAGACTACAATGAAGTGTTTGGACCCGTGGAAAGAATGGAAGTCATTCGCATCTTCCTTGCCTATGCATCATATATGAAGATTAAAGTTTATCAACTGGATGTGAAGAGTGCATTCCTTCATGGTGAAATCCGAGAGACAGTGTACGTTAGTATGAGAAACTCTTGACTCACCTTGTGAAACACGGCTTTCGCAGAGGTGTAATTGACTGCACGCTATTCATCAAAGAAAGAGATGGACATTTACTGCTCGTCCAAATTTATGTAAATGACATTATCTTCGGTTCCAAGAACAAAGACTTATGTAAAGAGTTTGAAGCAGTAATGAAGGCTGAGTTTGCAATGAGTGCAATGGGAGAGATGAAATTCTTTCTCGGGTTACAGGTGGATCAGACACCAAAGGGAGTATTTCTACATCAAACCAAGTATGTACGAGATATTCTTGGTCGGATCGACATGGAGAATTCTTCCGCACCTAGGACTCCACTTTCTACAAACCACGATGTCGCACCCGACGAAAATGGTGATCTGGTTGATGCCACTATGTATCGAGGAATGATTGGATCTCTCATATACCTCACTACCTCAAGACCTGATATCATGTATGCGACATGTCTATGTTCAAGATATCAAGCGAAGCCAAATGTTAACCATCTAATAGGGGTCAAAAGGATATTTCGTTATCTGAAGGGTACACCAACACTTGGGTTGTGGTATCCTCATGATGATGACTTTGAGCTTACAGTGTATAGTGACTCGGATTACGGAGGCTGCAAGATGAACTACATTTCTACATCAGCGGGATGTCAATTATTTGGGAGAAGATTAGTGACCTGGCAGTGTAAGAAGCAGACCTCAGTTGTTTGTCAACCTGGGAAGCCGAATATGTTGCCGCTGCAAGTTGCTATTCACAAATCATATGGATTCAACGGCAAATGTGGGATTAAAGTTTGAAATTCTCTTCTACTCCTATTTTTGTTGATAACTTTGCTGCAATTGCAGTAACTAAAAATCTGGTCCAACATCCTAAGACCAAACAAATCGGAATAAAATATCACTTTATACGTGACTGTTTTGAAAAGAACCTAATCGATGTGGTAAAAATAAACACTGATTTTCAATGCGCTGACCTCTATACAAAGGTTTTTGATAAACCACATATTCTATATTTGTTAGAGGTCAACGGCGTTAAAAAGAAAGGTGATGTAATTCCTGAAGATGACCATGTGTAGTCCGATGCGTATAGTAAAATTTTCTTTTACTTTATTTTATTTATTTTATTTTATGTTTTAATTATATTAATTTTATTTCTTAGCCTATTAACATTCTAAAAACGCAATTCGCTTACGGTTTCAGAATTTTAGGGGGAGAATAGGTTTAGTTTGTAACATTCACAAAAAAAACAAAAAAAAAATGAGGGAGGAGGAGTGGCTAGCTGATAGAAATCAAATCGTATGTGTGATACCGATTCAATAACGTTTGGAAAATAATAGTACACAGGAACAAATCAATTGGGATTTTAAAAGTTTAAATTGAATAAGATGCAAAATTCAAAGTATAAGTCTGTGTAGTCTGAGCAATACAAAAGGAAAAAATGATAGTAAAACTGGTTACTACTAACGTAACACAAAGAAAGTAGACCTAGAGGTTGCTAGACCACAGATGATATGTCGGCAGATTCAACATAATAGATGATTAGACCTCATTGGTGATCTCAAGAACAAACTAAACTGTTCATTGAATGTGGGTTCCCATCTTATCACTGGTTAACACAATCAACAAATTCCAATAAGGGGTGACGAGCAAATAAATGCCACAAATGTGTGCAGATGACCATAAAATGAGCAAAGCACGAAAATAAGAAAAATAAACGCAATCAAGCTAATAACTTATGTTGTTAGTGCGTTATGTGCAAAAAAAATAAAGATGCTCTAACAAGAAGATAGGTTGTGTGCCTCTCTGTTGTGCGATGACACTGACCTGAGGATAAGCATAACCATGATATTCTAGAATTCATTGTTGTTTGCCGCCTCTCTGCTGTGCGATGGCATTAACATGAGGCTTGGCTTCTCTTTGAAAGCTCTAAGAATAGTTTCTTCTTGTCAAAATACACGTAGACCTCTCAAAAATCTCCTGAGGAATGTTGATTACCACATAAGTGTGGGATCCAGAAATGTTGGTTGAAATAATTAAACCTTAAACTATCACCAATCTGTGTTAAAAGTCTGTGTATGGATTTAAGAGGACAAATATACTGACAATCATCGTGGCTACAATCCTTGAAACTCCAAATCAATCTGGGGATCTAATAGTACTAGAATGATTTCCTAAAATTGCTAACGACTCTAGATGAAAAACAAGAATAGAGCATGAAAAGGTTTTGATAACATGTCCCGAATGATTTGAATTTCCTGTATGATTTCAAATTGAATTGGTCCATGTATGGTCAAAATGAATTGAAGCTATCTTTTCAGGTAATGAATTCGTTAGATTTATATCTTAGAATTTACCCCTCACAAAACCACAAAAACATGTCTTAGTTTGGATTTCTGTTTTATTTCTTTTATTTTCTTTAAATTTCATCAATTTAGTTTGTTAAACATCAGACTATGTCATGGAATTGAATTAGTAATTTAATCATTTAAAAAGGGTCACGTCTGAGGTGACCACCCATGTTTTCAAATATAAAATGAGTCACGTCTGAGGTGACAAATTGTTTCAAAAAGATCACGTCTAAGGTGATCAAAAGTTTTCAAGTTAAAAGGATCATGTCTGAGATGATCGAGTGCTTAAAACGTTTATTCAATATATTAAATGGTGTAAAATATCAAATGGTCATAAAGTCAAAATCATGAGTATGATCCATTCGCATGATTGGACCATGAGTACAGACCAGCCATACGAATGGACCATACTCATGCCCTAGACAGCCGAATGGATCATGAGTATGAACCATTCACCCGAATGGTTCACAAGATTGAGCCAGTCGCCCGAATGGAGCTTTGCGAATGAGTCAGTCCCCCGACTGAACCCCAGTCGGCCGACTGAATGTGATCGACTGAACCAATCGCACGACTTAGGTCCAATCACCCAAATCTGATTCAGTATAAATATTGCCATAGTCAATCGCATTCAACTCATCACCCCCAATCGCCCTAAAATCGCACAGCCTACCATTTCTCTGCAAAATTTCCTCTGACCCAAATTGATTACATATTTTGATATTCTGACATTCGTTGGTGAATATACAGGTAAAACGCGGTGTGACCATGCCAAAAACTCCGTCGATTTGACTCCACAAATCAATAAATTGACCCTAACTAGACCCAAGACTGTAAATGGACTAATAACCTAACTAAACCAAGTAAAATGTTGAAATTAAAGTTATTAGGTTATTAGTAAAGTGATTGCGAGTCTAGTGAACCAAAACACAACGTCTAATTCTAAGTACTTAGCACATGTCATCCTTAAGAGTTTGGCGTCGAGAAGGGTGGGTTTGATGATCTTTCAGACCAGATTCAAGATGCTACGTGGCACTGGTTCTGAACCACCCTTTCAGCTTCTCGAGCATGATATTCTATTATATGATAGAGAATCTGGAGGCTAAGGGCATAGAGGGTTTCTGCATGTACCCTAGGTTTCTCTAGATGATTTTTGATGAGAAGCTACCTACACTGCCCAAGGAGAGTCACGATGCGGTGTCGTTGGAGATCATGGATGATACGACAGTGGGACGCATTAAGGTCTACCAGGGAAAGCAGGTCAAACACCCAGTGAAGAGACTCTTCGGGCATCTGGCCTAGGCTTATTATGTGGCGCCGGGTAGGCAAAAGTGGCGCCACGAGGAGAGTGCTCAGATGTTGAGCAAATTGCTCTTCCATCTGATGACTCTGACAATGACGGTGATACACGCGAAGACTCCGGGCCCGCTCCTTCGATGGGCCCCACTACACATGTTACTCATTCACCCCGTACACATCCAGATGCCACCACAGCCAGCTTTCATCAAGACTTCTGTCTTCCCGATGAGGAAGAAGAGAGTGATGAGGAGCCTCTAACGAGGACTGTGGGCAGCCGGGTGGTTGCCACAGAGAGAGGTTTGAGAGCGGTTGGTGGACACCCAGGGGAGTCCGGGGATGCTGCTGTTGATACAGATCCCACATATGCCCCGGAACCGCCCAACAGCCAAGGGGGAGCCTCTGTGCCTAGAGGCTCAAGGAAGAAGAGGATGGCACACCCCTATGGCAAGATGGGGAAGATGCTGAAGTTTACTCTGACCTCATCCACTACCACAACCACTACCTCAGCCACACCATCCACCACAACCACCACCACTATTATTACACAACCAACCACTATCTCTACCACCTCACACACCACTACCACACCCACTCCACCATTCACCCACATCCAATCCACCTCCACTACATCTCATCCACTACCACCTTCATCTATACCACCCCCAATCTTCACCACTGCCACCACCACCACCACTATCCACCCAGCAGGACCATCATCTTACCCCTCCTTTCCATCTAGATCATCTCTACCTCCTAGATTGAAAGAGGAACAGCTCTCAGCACTGAACCGTATGGTGCTGAAGTTGTTAGCAGCTGATGACGAGAAGACTTCCTAGATTCATCACCTAGTAGAGCTTACGGCTGCACAATCTCAGTAGATATCTCAGCAGGCTTAGTTGATTAAGCAGCAGGCACAACAGATGTCTACCCTGAGCTCAAAGATGTCCCTACTCCAGGAGCAACATGTCCATTCAGCAAAAAGGATAAAGGAGTTGGAGGCTACCAACAAGACCATCATGCTGAGGCTCAAAGGATCAAAAGATGAGCCTCTAAAGATTAGAGAAGGAGATGGAGATGATGGTGATGATGATGACAGTGATGATGATGATGATGATGATGGTGATGATCAAGGGGATGATACTGATGTTGGTGATGATGTTGTTGTTGATGATGATGATGATACATCTGTTGCGGGTACAACATTTCAAGTGAAAGAAGGACCAAGAAAGCTAAAGACCAAGGTGCCTCTACATCAGCCCCATCAGCAGAGGAACACATGATACGAGACAAAAGTAATGCTTAGTTGTTTATGTTATTTAAAATCATGTGTAACTGAATATTGTATCAAACTTATGTATATAATGTTTATATTTTGTTAATGTGTTTCTGTTTTGATTATTGATTAATAGTTGATGTGTTACATGTTTAAATCAAGCAGACCCATATTTCCAAAGAGATGAATACGACGTTCCTCCCCTTCAGCAGGTCAAGACTCAACTAACAATGATTCTTGATCTACAAGGGATTGTCAGGAGATCAGTGAGTTACACCCCTAAAGAAGGAGAAATAATTCATGATCTTACTGATGAGCAACTGGCCGAAATTCTCAAGCTCAATCCTGATGAGATTGTCAAGGATGCTCTAATTTGAAGTAACAAGTGACGATGAGCTGACTGATATTGATGAGATCGAGATCGAGGACGTCACTGCAGAGCACTATCCAGAGTATGCTGACAAAGAGGAAATATGGTCCCCAATCTGGGTGATTTCCTGGTCAGTGATACTGGATCAGATGGAGCAAAAGTCCGAGAATATTGAAGAAAAAGCCCAAACCTCATATGCTGATGTAAACATCCGAAAGGCTGAATGGGCTGCATGTTTTGAGGAGATCCGAGCCTAAAGTGCTACTCCAAAACTAAATGCCAACACCAAGCTCTACAAAGTGAAGAAACATCATAAGGTGTCAGGCAAGATTATCACATGGGCCCATTTTGAGGATCTGAATGTTTATGCGGTAAAAAGAGAGAAAGGTATAGAGTATTTTAGATTCCCTCATGATCTAAAGACTCTACCTGGTTTTGAGCTCAAGCAGCTGGCCAAACTGAAGCTATTATATGCTGACCCAAGAAAGATGTCAGGCTGGTTTGAGGCTGCATTGAAGAAAGAGTATCACACCATGTGGGTCAACTTCAAACCTCAACAACCTACAAGGTATATCAGACGGATTTAAGTTGATGCCATAACTTGAAAGCCAAAGATAGTGCTGATGTGAAGTCCTCCACGCATGATGTCAAGAATCCCTCTAAGGGAAATGCCACAGAACTTCACTCCATACTTTAAGTGGTGGTACTATGATTGGAGAACAGGGGAGGCGGTCATCGTTCTGAACAGAGATGGCAGAATGGATACTATCAGGGTATTTGACCCAATGTGGCTTACCAACTTGTCAGTTGAAGACGTCTAAACTCTATACAAGTGGCCATTGTTCTATGACGCGCAGGATATTGTACAAGCCCTCCAATTCCAAAACATTATCAGACTCTGCTTTGCATTTGAAATACATGCAGGAGTCACAAGAGAGGAGAAGTACAAGAAGTGTGAGGAGCTCATGAAGAATGTAAGACAATAGTTTAATCTAGGTCTAAGGGGGAGTTGGTAGATACATATGTACCTAGTTTCTGATCTTAATGTAATATGTCTTTATTGTCTAACACATATGTAGTAGATTGGGTACTTAATGAAATACAAATGTTTGGTTGTGCTTATAATGTTTATTATTTCATTAATTAGTAGTTTAACGTTTAGTGAATTGACTATATAGGTTTGTGGTTGTATGAACTAATATTAATAATGTAATGATTAATAAATATATTCAAACTTAGTTATATGAAGTTCTCATGCGAATGGCCCATGCTAATGGACCATACGCATGAACAACTTCATGCAAATGACTCAGTCGCAATACTGAACCAGGAGACTCGATCAGTCACACGAGTGTAGCATGAGATTGACTCAATCGCACGACTGAACACTCAGTCGTACGAATGAATCAACTGCATGGCTCAATCGCACGACTGAACTATGCTAATGGTTCAGTAGCCCGAATGAGCAACCCTAACCTATAAATACTATCTAATTCGTGGAAAAACAAATGAATTAAGAACACTTCGACTACATCCGTACCCTAGTCGTCCGGAGACCTCTATGAACCCGTTCTAAGTTCAAAGATCGCACAAGATTGATTCCAGATCGTTCTTAACGTTTAGATTCAATTCATAATTGTTTCTACGTGGGTTGTCACTGATTGGATCGCCAATCAAATAGGATTCCGCACTATTTGATTTGGTATACACGTATTTCAATTAGTACATCGTCCAGTACACGATCCTAACAAAATGGTCATCTCCACTGTTGTATGTCAATACTGACGTGAAGCGCACAAAATTTTGGTCAAAGTATTGTCAAATCATCTAATGATAAATTCATCACACATGCAATATTCTATTGATAATCACTTGTAGACTAATCCACAAGTCGTGTTCCATAAATATCGAACAAAATTCAAGAAATCCTAAGGTTGGGTGAGGGTTTTTGCCAAGTAATTGTGGGATCTTAGCATTTTAAAGTATTTAATCGAAACATAACGAATCATCTGCTATTTGTTAAAATAGATAGGGCATGGGTTTAAATGGTCGAACATATAAGCAATCATTATTGATCTATTTGTGAATTTCCAAATCATTCAAAGACTGTGATTAGATTCAGTTATCAGTGTGATCTCATTGCTTGTCGATGTTTAAATTCATCTTTGTGCAAAACTATATCTTGAGGATGTGATCTCATGATCGATTATGTTCCCGGTAATTTAAAAAAAAATTATTTATATAATAATAAACATAATAAAATATATAATAATTTTTCATTTCAAAATTCTTTTAGGTCTTCCATATTATGCTGTTATAATTTTATCATTTTTCATGCATTTCACGAAAACTGCACACAAACAAACACGGGTTCGCTTGTTTACACACACAGATAAACACCGGTTTATTTTGTTAAAATGAAATGATCTAATTAGAAATGCTGAGATTGTGTTTGTGTTTGTGTATTCGATTTTTACTGTAAGTGATGATCAATCTCCATTGAGCAGTGTACCTGATCAAAGAACCTGACCCTCAAATTTGCACAAGATATCGAGCTAGGCATTCTCCTCCTACATCTTTTGAAGCACTCAAGATTAGAGACTTAGGAAATTTGTTCTAATATCATCATAAAGGATGCACTGAAAATGAGGAGCTCATAAATAAAAGGAGCTTATGAGATAAATAATCTTTCACATCAGATTTAGAAAGCTTTAGTTTGAAGATCTTTCTATGGTTGACTTCTTGATGCAGATTTCATTTGAAGGCGTTGATAATGATAGACTAATGGAGTATTGTTGAATCTGTACAAGATAGTCTATATTATCAAGATAGTCAAAGTCAACAAAAGTCAACGTCTCGTTCAAGGTCAACAAAAAAGTCAAACGACGAGTTTGAGACGAAGAACCGAGTGAAGATATATTGTGTTTTGAAACTTTATTCTAATACATATATTTTCTGTGAACAAAATATATTTTACTTTGTTTTAGTTTTGTGTAATAGTCTAGGGGGTGAAATGTAAATAGTGAAAATTAGTCTAGACTATAAATGGCCTTTTGTAATTAGGATTGGTTAATGGTTGAATTACCAATTGATTGGGGAATTACTTCTAAACAATATTATTTGCAATCAAATTAGATCATAGGATCTTTCATTGTGTTCATGTGATTTGTAGGTTTGCAAAACATAAAAATTAAGGGGAGAATGTAATAAAATTCAATGTAAAGAGATCATGATTTGAGATAACTAGGAAATGATTGTATATGATCTTGAAATGCTTATTCTTGCATGACTTGTATTTTGAAATAAGAAATGATAATAACAGATGTTGTTATTTAATTCACATCTAATTTTCAATTGCAAATAAAATTAAACAAATAAACAGATTCTTTAATGATATATTTGGTAGGCTCAGCCTTGAAGAATAAAGTAGACTGCAACAAAATGATTTAAATTAATTTCTATACTTAAGGATGTCTGGATTTATGTAATCATTTTGGCATGCACGAAAACTGAGTCCTGACATAAATTGGATTAAGAATTGATCTTTCATCCACCCTAATGTAAATCATATAAGCCATATCTTTTGAGCCATGTCTGGTGTATATATGTGTCTTGTGTTTGTGCTAATCTCCTCTAATGTATGGAAGTACTGACCTGGAGTTATGATCTCCTTTGTTGTACGATAGTACTGACCTAAAGCTCTCATCGGCACATGCAAAATGGTCATCTCCTTTGTTGTATGTCAATATTGACCTAGAGCTCTCACAATTTTGGTCAAAGTAGTGTCAAATCATCTAACGATCAATTCATCACATAATGCAATATTATGTTGATAATCACTTGTACACTAATGCACAAGCCTTGTTCCATAAAGATCGTAACAAAATTCTGGTAATCCTGAGGTTGGGTGAGGGTTTTTGCCAAATGATTGTACGGTCCAAGCAATCTAGGGCATTTAATCAAACCATAACAAATCATTCCCGATTATTTTTAAAGTCAAGAAAGAAAGAATAAAGTGAAGAAAAAGAAAGAAAAGATATTTTACCCAAGTTAAGGGGTAAAAACTTTCAAAAATGACAATAGGTTTGAAAAGTGGCTGTAAAGTGGGCATGGCCGCCGACTCTCTTCTTACAACCCAAATCTTCGGATATATTACGGAGAGAAAGAAAAGGGCTTAAACTCTTGGTTTTAGAAAGAAGAACAAGAAAGAATTCGAATTCAAGTTAAGAATTCATGGTTTTATGGTGTTCTTAACCGGTTATGTCCTCGGGTTTATGCTCATGTGTGTTGTGAGTGTTCGGTTGTATGTTTTTAGTGGTTTTCTAGGTGGTTGAACTCAATTGCAAACGAGTTTGGAAGAAGCCATACTTAAGAGTTACAAAGGTGAGTTCTAGAACCCCACTTTTACATGTTTTAACTGATTTTAGGGATGCAATTGCATGTATGAACTTTTTATAAAACTAGGGTTTCATACCCGTATGATTGTTGATGTTATGGTTGTGTTTCAAAAGGTTAAAATATAAGATTTAAGTTTAGAACATGATAGATGGTGTTTGCAGACTGAATCTGATGATAAGTGTGCCCTAGGTTGCTCATGCGCCCAAACAGTGGTTCATACGGCTAAGTTTAGAAAAACTACCTAAGTGTTGACAAATACGGATGAACATTGACAAATGCGGATGAGTATTGATAAATGTGGATGAGAATTGATAAATGCGGATGAGAAAGTTAAATGTGTATGAGAAAGTCAATGCGAATGAGAAAGTCAATGCGGATGAGAAAGTCAATGCGGAAGAGAATGTCAATGCGGATGAGAAAGTATATGCGGATGACTAAGGAAATGCAGATGTGTAAGGCATGCAACTGAGGAAATGCAGATGAGTAAGTTCATGCGACTGGGGAAATGCGGATGAACAAAGTTAATGCAGATGAACAAATGTGGATGAGTAAGTTTATGCGACTGAGGAAATGCGGATGAACAAAGTTAATGTGGATGAACAAATGCACATGAGTAAGTTCATGCGACTGAGGAAATTCGGATGAACAAAGTTAATGCGGATGAACTAATGCGGATGAGTAAGTTCATGCGACTGAACAAATCCGGATGAACAAAGTTAATGCGGATGAACAAAAGCGGATGAGCATTGACAAATGCGGATGAGTAAAGTCAATGCGGATGAACAAATGCGGATGAACAAAAAGAAATGCGGATGAACAAAAAGAAATACCGATGAACCAAAAGAAATTTGGACGAACAAAAGTGGAAATGTGGGTGAACACTTAGAATATTTTCTGACTTTCCGGGGAAAAACTGAAATGTAGGCTTTGACCTGGGAGGTCCCCGGAGGTTCATGTAAGCTGACTTTTGAGGTCATAGATATTATGACGGGCATGTTATGATGTATGATTGATGCTTATGCATGATGGTATGTATGATGATTGTTATGTATGTATGATGCCCTGTATGATAATGTTGACTGTGTATGTTGATGTTCTTTGCATTGTATGTTTATTTTCCCGTTGCTTTACGTTGAATGTTAATGAATGAAATGAAAGTATTATGTAACGTAAAGTGGAAGATAATGAAAATAGGAATATGATGAATGAATGCATGCATTAATGAACGAAGGAAAGTAAAGTAAGTCTTGCAAGCCTTGTATGTGGGAACACGCCCAATGAAGGGTGTTAGTCCAACGGTGTGCGGGTTAGCTACCTAAGAAGGATGCACACCAGGGTTCGTCTTTATGACCAACCATTTGTATAGAACCTTTGTCGCTTACCCTAGATCTGTGGCCAGGCTACTGTGCGCCATTACGGGGGTCTATGATAAACCTCGGCCTAGTATCAGCTTTATGCATGACGGTGGGTATAACACATGACAATGGTACACCTGAATTTACCCTAGGTACTATGGCCAAGTTGTTGTCGCCATGACGGGGGGTTTATGATAGACCCCAGCCCAGTACCAGCTTTATGCATGATGGTAGGGTAAAGTTCATGGTCTTTGATGGAAAGAAAAGACGTAATCACGAACGTATGAATGAAAGTAAGAAAACATGAATGAATGGAAGTTAATGAATGAATGATGAAGATAATAATGATTATCTATGTGTACGTATGATGTGTGATCATATGCAAAAGTAAAGAACGGTTTTAATGAAAGTAAAGTTTGTTTTATTATAAAACTAGAACTCACTTAGCAACGCTGAGTTTTAATGTATTTTCCAATTGGCAGGTAAAGTTGCTGAGGATGGCACGGGGCGGCTACTTGGCTATTGGATGGCATTCTTCTGTGTAATGTTTTTGCATTGAAATGAATGTTGTTTTGAAATGAATGATTGTATTAACTTGCAAAAGCGTTTATAATGAAATAAAAAGTTATTTTAATGTTCCGCTGCGATGTTTTATGAAATATAAATGTAAATATATGTTTTATGTGCAATAATTGGCCAACTGTGAGCATCCCGGGAATGAGGCATTACAAGTTGGTATTACAGCTAAAGTTTAAGTGAAACGGGTAAATTTTCAAAATAAACCTAAACTTAAACTGAAAATGATACGAAAAGGGAAGGGATGCCAGTCCGAGTAAGCTACGTGCCATCAGGTATTTTCTTAACGATTAACCGGTATTATGTGCGCATGTGATGTGGTTTATGTGCTGCTTGTAGATTTAGAAACAGATGTAGTTAGGATAGGTAATGCTTGGGGTATGAAGAGCAAAAGTGGATAATCACAACTGGCCACTATAATTAGGGACTTACTATACTTGACATAAACTAAGTTGTTCCCTTGAATGACCGCGTTGGTGTTTAAATCTTTCAGTGTATGTTGAGGATGGCTGGTGGTAGATCATCGAAAGCTTCACGTGGTGGAGGTCGTGGTGCTAAACCACGGGCTACGAGAGGAAGGCCTAGAGCGGAAAAGGTGGTTCATGAAGAACCAAAGACCCCTCATCCAGAGGGCGGTGATGAGAGTGCTAACTTAAGGGCCTCGGTGAAAGAGGCTGTTGTTGAAGAGGTGCATCATGTCATGCAGACAATCTTATCATCTGTGGCGACCGAAGTTATCAAGGTGTGAGGGAAGGAGAAAGGAAGGAAAGAGATAGACCTAGGGGCGAAAGAAGATAGCCCAAGACTGAGATGGTTTTATTTGATGACAAAGAAGAAGAGCCTATGCCGGAGGCGGCACAAGGCTGTAACTACGGGGCGTTCCAAAGGTGCAAGCCCTCTACTTTTGATGGTAATGGCACTGTTGCTACTGCTCACTGATGGGGAGAGGAATGGAAGTTGTTCTGAATATCAGCAAGTGGTGAGAAGAGCAGAAGGTGAAATTTGTTGCCCACTCATTTGTGGACTCGGCTTTGTGTTGGTGGGACAATATTGTCCAAGCTGAGGGTAGCCTACCTATCTGAAGAATGAGGTTGCCGGAGTTGAAGAGGCTGGTGATTGAGGAGTTCTGTCCTAACCGTGACATGGATAAGGTGGAAAGGGAATTCCTGCAGCTGGAGGCGGGAACCATGACACATTAACAATACACCACCAAATTCAACGAAATGGCATGGCTGGTGTTGGATTAGGTGACGCCTCTATCACGAAAGATCAAGAGATATATTTAGGGCTTGCCAGCGGATATGCACAGACACATGATCGTCACCCGGCCGAGCACGTTTAGGTTGGTAGTTGATCTGGCAGGGAGGTTGTATGATGAGAGAACTGTGGTGGTGGCCGAAGGTAGCAAGAAAGGTGGTGGTGACTGGAATTGGAGCGGGAAAAGGTTTGTTCGAGGAGGTATCCCGACGAGTAACAAGAAGGCACGGGTAGATGACCGTCGTGTGGTCACATCTGATGTAGGATCGAAGAAGTGTGGCAAATGTGGAAGAGAGCATATCGGTAAATGTAGGTTGGGATCAAACTTATGCTTCAAATATGGGAAGACAGGGCATATAGCATAAGACTGTCGTACGGTTTCATGTTTTAACTGTGGTGGAGAGGGTCATATGAGTAGAGACTGTAAGAAGGCAAGGGCTGAGGTTTCTGGGGTGAAGAAGACTGGGGTGAAGGACCGAGGTCAAGCACCAGAGCGTTCACGATGACACCAGAGGATGCTAGGACATACCCTGATGTTGTGTCAGGTACGTTTCTAGTAAACCAAACTTTAGCCTCTGTGTTATTCGATTCTAGTGCTAGTAAAAGTTTTATTTCTGCTGCTTTTTGTGCTTAACTGCCTATTAGTAATAGGTAGAAACAGCCATAGGTAAGTCTACCAGAATTTATAAGATGGTAGAAGGTTTTTTGGTGGAACTAGAAGGTCATAAGTTTCCGGTTAGACCATTCTTGATGACCTTAGGTGGGTTTGATGTAGTCCTGGGATGGATTGGTTAGCGGACTACGAGCGAACATTGTGTGTGGCAAGATCATTTGACAGTGCCTGACTGGAGTTCAGTGACGGTTTATGGTGATCGAGTCACGCCGATTCCGAAAGTGATTTCGATAGCGGTGGCGGGAAAGTGTATGAGGCGTGGATGTAGCGCCTACTTGGCTTATGTAAAGGAAAAGGATACACCAACAGCACAGCTATCGATGTCCCGGTTATGTGTGACTTTCCAGATGTATTTCCCGAAGACTAGGAGTGCCACCTGACTGAGAGATCGAGTTTCAGATTGATTTGGTACCAGGTGCCCAACCTATTGCCAAGGCACCGTATCGATTGGCTCCTACTAAGATGAAAAAATTGATGGAGTAATTTCAAGAGTTTCTTGATAAGGGGTTTATTAGATCGAGTATCTCTCCTTGGGGTGCTCCAGTCTTATTCGTGAAGAAGAAAGACAGTAGTATGAGGATGTGTATTGACTACCGTGAGCTGAATAAGTTGATGATAAAGAACCGATACCCCTTACTGAGAATTGATGATTTGTTTGATCAGCTTCAAGGTGCTAGTTGGTTCTCAAGGAAAGATCTTCGATCGGGCTACAATCACCTAATTGTGAAAGAGCAGGATATTCCTAAAACAGCTTTTCGCACGCTTTATGGTCACTACGAGTTCCTCGTTATGTCATTTGGTTTGACCAATGCGCCAGTTGCTTTTATGGACTTGATGAATCGAGTGTGTCGGCCGATGTTGGATAAATCAGTGATTGTGTTTATCAATGATATCCTGATTTATTCCAAGAGTAAAGAGGAGCATGCCAGTCATAGTCGAGAGGTGATGGAGATGTTGAGAAGGGAAAAATTGTATACTAAATTCTCAAAATGCGCATTCTGGTTGAGCGAGGTTTAGTTTTTAGGTCATGTAGTAAATCCCGAGGGGATTGTGGTGGACCCAGCAAAGGTGGAGGCAGTGATGCAATTAAAGTCTCCAAAGACGCCATCCGAGATTCCTAGTTTCTTGGGTTTGGCAGGCTACTACAGGAGATTCATTCAAGACTTCTTTAAGATCGCTTCTCCACTAACCAAGTTGACCCGAAAAGATGTAAAGTTCGTATGGGATCAAGCTCAAGAGAAGGCGTTCGAGGAATTAAAGGCGAGGTTGACTCAAGCTCCTGTTTTGTCATTACCCGATGGAAGTGAAGATCTGGTGGTTTAT
>BJCM01245043.1:0-10243 GCA_018326385.1 Flaveria bidentis | reverse complement strand
CTCTTGACATCCAAGCTTTCTTATGTACTCTACAACCATCACTATACTTATGAGTTTTCCATATGAGTTCTCCATGCCTCTTTTTACTTTATTTCACACCTTTTGGGGTGAAACATGTTTACTTTATAAACTTACACTTGTAAACATCTTGATACCTGTAAATGCATATGCAATTCATCTTTATTTTTTGTCATGGTTATTTGTGTTATTGTAAGTCTTATATGAGATACATATTTTGTTTACAATCATTAACTATTGCTAGCCTGGTGACGTCTTAGATCTTTGGGCCTAACAAGCCTATTTGGTGCTAAAGCCGATGTATTGCGGGCTCCTGATGTCGTATGACTTGTTCATCATGGGAACCAAGTACACTTAGCCAATCTTATAAACTTGTAATCAAGTCGAGGTTTGGTTGTAGCTATATGTGTTCTATAAACTTGCATAATTCATAACCATTGACATGAATTGCTACTTGTAAATCTTTCTATATATATGTACGTTTAACCAATGGGAACTCACCAACTTTCAAAGTTGACCCTTTGTTTTTAACATGTTTCAGGTTTACTACTTGAAGATCTCTTCGTGCTCATATAAGACTTGGATTTAGTTAATTGAAATTCTTATGACGTTGTTTATATCTTGTTTGTATTATGTTTATTTAAATTGTCTTGTAATGTTCAGTAGAAATAATATTTAATATTATTACAACTTATTTAGTTCCATGTGCTATGAACAATCGTTTCACATTCGTCCGCCTCGATGATTCCGCCGTCGGTCGGGGTGTGACAGATTGGTATCAGAGCCATGGTTATAGGGAATTAGGTTATTAGAAATAGAATGACCTAGACTATAACTAAATACCCTTACACATGAGTCCTCTCATGTATTTTGTATACTTAGATAGGATTTTATGTGCCTTATGTGTTTATACTTGATTATGTGATTATATGCCTTATGTGATTCTTCTTATACTTTGAATCTTATCAATGCACACACAAATCTTAAATCATATTCTAAGGTATTAGGTGCCTAAATAAATGGTTTTCAAAATGAGTTTTGAATCGCTATTTGTGGTTTTCAAGGATCGTCAAAGTCTATGTCCTATAACTTGAAACATGTAATGCTGGAAGAGCGTGATGCCTGTATCTCGAGGTGTTATGTCTAGGCAAGGTATTCATATAAATCCAAATCAACCGATGGATCCGTTTACCTTAACTGGGAACCCTTGGGGTGAGTGTCCGCTTATAGGTACGCATGTCTTCATTAAGGTTCTAGTTGACCTAATACTTTGATAAGTCAACGTAATGCCTTGGTTTGTAAACCGAATGTTACACCCGAAACATCTTGTTACTTTAAATCGTTTTATCATTGATCTTGTCTTTTGGATCTTAAAACTCACTACCTGATTCTCTTAACGACCCTTAATAATCCCTTTTTGAATGTCTTCCCTTCCAAACCGCACTTATTCTGCAACCTCATCTCAATGTTACTTTTATTCTGAACTGAACCATTAATCTTAACAAACACGATTCACGTATCAAATTTAAGTAATGCAACTTTGAAACCTCAATGACATAAGTAACAAGAATCGGTCATCTAGAACCCTGTTAAAGTTATTTGCTTGAGAAGCTCCTATGAATTCATATCCCATCCAAAAGTGTCCTGAATATATTTCTCATGCTCGTTAAGCTGAGTCTCGTGTTGATCTAAAACTTGGTGTTGTGTCAAAACCTTCCTAATCGTCTTGAACCGCTTGACATGTAAAAGCCTATCAATTGAAATTCTAAATTAATAATCTTGCACCCTTTTGTCAAGAAACACATGAAATCATGAATTATGAAATTTAACAAACTTAAGCATAGAAAAACATTATAATTAAACTTATTGAATTTAAACGCTCCTAAGAGTTCACTTACATACGTGAAATGAGATCCAAGTCTCCTCATATCCTCGAAATTAGTCTTCTCGAGATTACATTTCGGGACGAAATTTCTTAAAGTAGGGGAGACTGTAACATCCGTCGAATTTCAAAATTATGAAACCAAACTCGAACTCACTTTAAACTTTTATACGATGGAAATTTTAATATTTAAAATTTTTATTATTTATTTTATTGAATCAAACGCGTTAAATTTGCAATTTAAGCAATATTAAAAATTGTTCTATTCATTTTATCATTTAAACAAAGTTTTTCATAAAAATATAAATCTTTATTTATCATTTTACAATAGATAATTAAATGGAAAAGACTTATTAAAACTTATAAAGTTATAAAATGAATTTTAATAAACTTATAAAGTTACAAGTCTTATAAAAGTTATAAATATTTTATAAGAAAATAAGTTGATTAAATTAAAATTAAGGTTTTAATAAATTAAAAGTTTAAATTGTAATTATTCTTTTATCTATTTTTTTAATTTAATTTTATATTTATTTCAAAATCATAACCTCCTTTTAAAAGACTTATAACTCACCATTAACATCACTAATAACCTACTCCTAACTCCCATGTGTATGATTGTTGTTAACCGGCAGGCCAAAGCCCAGATCTTGTTTTAAAATACAAATTAATTAATATGAATCATTCTTCAAATAATCCCCAATCCATATGAACCCTAAATCAATTCGATTCCAAATTGAACCCCAATCTGATCATGATAGCTGAAATAAGTTGAGGGCTTTTAATCCCCTAATGAAATTGAGTGTACAAGTGTGTTTAATTACCTGTTTTGAGGTAGAATCGATAACGAATTAAAAAGAATGGGGTCGCGTCTGATGAGTATGATCGAATCCGTATAATTATTGTTGATATGGTTTGATTAATGAGTGCTAAAGCTTCTAGAGGTGATGAGGGATGAAAGCCCTTTATTAATTGTATTCTATAATGCTCCAAAGGTAGACATCGACTAAGTTGCAGGCCGAAGAAGATGATGATAATCGAACTTGATGATTGTGTGTACTTTATATGAAATTGAAGGCACAATAATTTCAAAGGATTCAAAAGGAATGTTTTCGCCATAATATATAGATTGAATTTGATCTGTTTCTAGTCCATCGAGTTTAATATTGGTTCGGGGGTTTCGAGTCTGAATCGAGGTAACCGTATGATTTTTGAATGTAATTAATCGTAAATTCGAACTCATAACGATCGTATAAGCGTTTCTAGTTGGGTTGAAACCGATCTAGCTCATGAATGTACTTTGGTTTCGTGTTTTCAAAGCATAACAATCGAATTTTTAGAATTAACATGAGTCAATAGTTCAAAACTTGGTCGCGAGGGTTGAGGACCGGTTTGTTTCATATGAAAATGACGAATTTGGGTCCCTGTAATTTCAATAGTTATTTATTTTATGTCCAAAATATTAAGTTTCAAAATTTACAAACTAGACACAAAACTTATTAAACCTATTTTATAATTAAGTTAGTGTCTATTAAAATTTTATTAAGCTAATAAATAAATAAATAAAAAATTTCTTTATTATTCATTAATCTCAAAAACTCATGTTTAACATTAAACCTTAAAACTTTATAATTTTGATAAAAACATTGAAATATAAGTATTATTTCTATGTTGAAACTCATAAATAACGATTAAACTTTATAAACTTATAATCTTTACTTTATAGATTATAAAATTATTATTATTTGTTTAAATGATTTAATAAATAATAATTAAATAAAACAATTTTTATTTTTTTTATTGATGCCACTTCTAATTCATATGATTCATTATGATAAATAAAATAAGTTTAATAAAGAAAATTATATCGTATGAAAGTTCCAAAATAAATTCATGTTTGAGTTTTAGCTCGGAAAATGGCGGATGTTACAGTCTTCCATACTTTAACAAATTTCGTCATGAGAAGACTAATTTCAAAGATAGGAGGAGACTTGAGTTTCATCTCATATTTTCTAGTGAACTTCTTGGAAGGTTTAAATTTGATAAGTTTTGATTATGGTGTTATGCTATACTCAAGTGTGTTAAATTTTATGATTCAAGATTTCATGTATTTCCTAACCAAAGGTGCAAGATCATTAATTTTAGAATTTTAATTGATAAGTTTTTGTATTTCAGACGGTGCAAGGCAATTAGAAGGTTTTGTCACGAATACAACACCAAGTTTTAGATCAGTATAAAACTCGACTCAACGAACATGAGAAATAAGTTCAAGATATATTTGGATGGTATATGGAATTCATAGGAGCTTCTCAAGAAATAATTTTAACAGGGTTCTTAAATGATCAATTATTGTTTACTATGCTATTGAGGTTTTGAAGTTGCATTAGCTTAAAGTTGATACGGGAAATCATGTTTGTTAAGATTAATGATTCAATTCAGGATAATGGTATCATTGAAATGAAGTTTCAGAATACGTGCAGGTTTGAGGGGAAAAACGTTTGGAAAGATTATTAAGGATCATTAAGAGAAATGGGATAATCAGTTTTAAGATTCAGGAGGACAAAATCAATGATGAAACAATTCAAAATAATACGATGTTTCGAGTGTAATGTTCGGTTTACAAGCCAAAACATTACGTTGACTTATCAAAGTATTAGGTCAACTACAACCTTAGTGAATACATGCGTACCTATAAGCGGACACTCACCCCAAGGGTTCCCAGGTAAGGTAAACAGATCCATCGGTTGATTTGAATTTATATGAATACCTTGCCTAGACAGAACACCTTAAGATACATGCATCACGCTCTTCCAGCATTACATGTTTCAAGTTATAGGACATAGACTTTGACGAGACCTGAAAACCACGAATAAAGATTCAAAGGCACATTTTTGAAAACCATTAGATTTAGGCATATAATGCCTTAGAATATGATTTAAGGTTCGTGTTTGCATTGATAAGGTTCAAAGTATAACCATAAACACATAAGGCATATAATCATATAATCAAGTCTAAACACATAAGACACATAAAATCTTATCTAAGCATATAAAATACATGAGAGGACTCATGTGTAAGAGTACTTAGTTATAGTCTAGGTCATTCCATTTCTAATAACCTAATTCCCTATAACCATGGCTCTGATACCAATCTGTCACACCCCGACCGACGGCAGAATCATCGGGGCAGATGAATGTGAAATAATTATTTGTAACACATGGAACTAAATAAGTTGTAATAATATTAAATATTATTTTTATTTAACATTACAAGACATATAAATATTTACAATCCAAACAAGATATAAACAACAACAAAAGACTTTCAATTAACTAAGTCCAAGTCCTATATGAGCACGAAGAGATCTTCAAGTAGTAAACCTGAAACATGTTAAAAATATAGGGTCAACTTTGAAAGTTGGTGAGTTTTTCATAGTTTTCATACATAATTATATAAAAGATGGCAATTTATGTTATAAATTAGTGAACAAAGTAACTAGGGATGTAAGACAGATGCACAATCAAACCTTGACAGTTTACAAGTTTCCACGTTTACAAGTTTATACAATTAGCTAAGTGTACTTGGATTAACCAAGCAGGCTTGTCAAGCCCATAGATCTATGACGTCGCCAGACTAGCAATAGTTAATGATTACACATATAATCTTCATTACATGGTAATTACAAATATCAACTAATCACAACATGTAACTGAATTGCCTAGTGTTTACAAGAATCAAACGAATTTACAAGTGCAATGATTATAAAGTAACATGTTTCGTCCCAAATTGTGAAAATATGAAAAGAGGTATAGAAATATTCACTTGAAAACTCATGTGCTATAAGTTGCACTTAAGATAACAATAAGGAGATAAGATAGTTCCAACGATTCCTTTACGATTCAACCTAAGATTTGGTGCCTTAGGATTAGTATAAAGTTAAGATTCAATAGTATATATGAATTAGAGTTTCATTTGGAATTTGGGGGTTTTAATAATTAATTCAAATACCATAATGCAATGATTATGTTTTGGTTCAATAACAATGAAATAAACCAATTAAGATTTGTAATGAATGATTCAATAATTGATTTTAATAAAGATAATGTGTGAAAAGAAATAATTAATATTTAAATTTTGATAAGATAATTAATTGAATACTTAGTTAAATGATTTTAAAATTATTTAAAATCATTTTATAAAGTTTTAAACCTTTAAATGATTTATTATAAAGATCATATAATTCAAGATTTTAATAATAAAAATAAAGTATAATATATTGTTTTATTGGTTCCAAGAATTTAAATAAAAGTTTAAAGAATAAATTTATTAACTATAACATGGTTAAATGATTAATTATTTAAATAACTATTTGAATAATTAATTATTTAACATGTAAATTAATAATTTTTTGAAATAACCCCAATTTGAACCATAATATATTTATAACATATAATGACTAAATAATATTTTTATAATATTTTTACTTTTAAAAACAATTAAATTGGATAATTATAAGTTTAACAATCTTTAAAAATTAACTTAATAATTTTAGAAATGTTTTATATAATAAAATAATTTGTATTTTTATTTATTAATATAGTAATAATTTTTCTGAATTAAAAATATAAAAGAAAAAAATTAAAACAAAACATGGCAGAGGTAGGGTTCGAACCCCTGAACTCCCATGTGTATGATTGTTGTTAACCAGCGGGCCAAAAACCAGATCCTGTTTTAAAATACAAATTAATTAATATGAATCATTTTTCAAATAATCCTCAATCCATATGAACCCTAAATCAATTCGATTCCAAATTAAACTCCAATCTAATCATGATAGCTGAAATAAGTTGAGGGTTTTTAATCCCCTAATAAAATCGAGTGTACAAGTGTGTTTAATTACCTGTTTTGAGGTGGAATCGATAGCGAATTAAAAAGAATGGGGTCACGTCTGATGAGGATGATCGAATCCATATAATTATTGTTGATATGGTTCGATTAATGAGTGCTAAAGCTCCCAAAGGTGATGAGGGATGAAAGCCCTTTATCAATTGTATTCGAAAATGCTCCAAAGGTAGACATCGACTAAGTTGCAGGCCGAAGAAGATGATGATGATCGAACTTGATGATTGCGTGTACTTTATATGAAATTGAAGGCGTAGTAATTTCAAAGGATTCAAAAGGAATGTTTTCGCCATATTATATAGATTGAATTTGATCTGTTTCTAGTCCATCGAGTTTAATATTGGTTCGGGGGTTTAGAGTCTTGAATCGAGGTAACCGTATGATTTTTGAATGTAATTAATCGTAAATTCGAACTCATAACGATCGTAGAAGTGTTTCTAGTAGTTTAATTCGATTAACTTGTTCATAATTGGGTTGAAATTGATCTAGCTCTTGAATGTACTTTGGTTTCGGGTTTTCAAAGCATAACAATCGAATTTTTAGAATTAACATGTGTCAATAGTTCGAAACTTGGTCGCGAGGGTCGAGGACCGGTTTGTTTCATATGAAAATGACGAAATTGGGTTGTTTGGGTGTTGCCGGAGCGATGGCCGGAGTTGGCCGGAGTTGCGGGGTGTTCGACGGGGTTGGGTTGGGTTTTAAAAGAAATTTACACTTAGGTCCCTGTAATTTCAATTGTTATTTATTTTATGTCCAAAATATTAAGTTTCAAAATTTACAAACTAGACACAAAACTTATTAAACCCATTTTATAATTAAGTTAGTGTCTATTAAAATTTTATTGAGCTAATAAATAAATAAATAAATAAATTCTTTATTATTCATTAATCTCAAAATCTCATGTTTAACATTAAACCTTAAAACTTTATAATCTTGATAAAAACATTGAAATATAAGTATTATTTCAATGTTGAAACTCATAAATGACGATTAAACTTTGTAAATTTATAACCTTTACTTTATAGATTATAAAATTATTATAATTTGTTTAAATGATCTAATAAATAATAATTAAATAAAACAATTTTTATTTTTTTATTGATGCCACTTCTAATTCATATGATTCATTATAATAAATAAAATAAGTTTAATAAAGAAAATTATATCGTATGAAAGTTCCAAAATAAATTTATGTTTGGGTTTTAGCTCGGAAAATGACGGATGTTATACTAACGATTCAAAATTGGAATCACTATCTATTGGAACGCCATTTCCTCATTCAAACCGATTGCTAGAGTTTGAAGATTTTGTTGTAGTAGCGTATAACTACAATCAAGCAACTACGGTTGTTACTTAAACTTATACCATACGACTCTTCAATTAAACCGGGGAGCCAACATATTGTCTTGAAGGCCTATTGTTGGTTAGCTAATTGTACTTTATCGCAAGTATTATTCTGCTCGAGCCAAGGCATTTTACCTGTAACATAATAGAAATTTCTTTTGCATCAGTTGTGCTTTTGCTTTTTATGTCATCAAATGAACGAATGATTATTCCGTTTTTAAAAGCCTCTATTTTAAGTATTAAATATTACTTTTACGGTGGTGCTTTTTGTTTAGACTATCAAGGAATAATTTCAATTTTAAAATGCTTCATTATAAGTCTCAAATGGAAAAATTTTTTTAAGGGGAAAGTATCAGTATACAACCATTGATGTGAAAACTCCACTCCTTAAGGTGGCGGGGACGTTTGCGTTATGATTATATGACAGGTGCGTTTGCGTTATGATTATATGACAGGGGCGTTTGCGTTATGATTATATGACGGGGGCTAGCGCTGCGTAGCACACTGCGAATCAATGCCGTTCCATCGCTTTTTTGACCGTACCAAATGGTCAACATCCCCACCGCATCCCTTAATGGCTAAATGCAAAAAAAACACAATAAATACTACTTATAACTCGTATTTTTTTCAAACTAATTCTACTCACTAACAACTTTGAAAAAAGGGAGGATTAAATAAATCCCACTATCCACCTTTGAAATTATATATTTTCTTAAAACACAAGTTTTCAATGCATAAGTACAATGCATTTTATGCATGCTTTGGGGATATATGTAATTTCACAAGTTTAAAGGAAGATATATACAATCGTCCCTTACAATCTTCAGATTATTCCTAGTCCGACAGGTTGGAATTTTTTAGTTTTGTTGCCCAACACGTGGTCGAATCCAGTTGAGAACGGAAATACAATTATGGAGTTATGTGATGAGAACACATATTTTAGAATTAAATTCGATCTCGTGGAGCACGTTGCAAAGAATGTGAATATTACGATTTCGCACGACGAAGAATAATTTGTTCTATTATTATTGTTATTATTTTGTATTTTTTATTTTAATGCAGTTTTTAATTTTAATGTTATTTTTTAATTTAATGAAGTATTAAAAAATGATGTGTTCTGATGTGAGTGCCCCCAAATTAATGTGTTGTGATGTGTTTATATAATTAGTGGGTGTGTGGTGTGTTGCAGTGAGTGTGAAATGAACACCCTACTATTAGAAATTTTCAAACACCGAAAGTTGAAGGAAATTCCACAAATTCCAAATCAAATGAAATTATCTATAAAAGTAAATGAATTCTTCTAGTTTTTTTAATTCTATAATATGAAAAAATAAAGTTTGAGGAATAGTTGCTTTTTGTTAGTTTTGGCCTTAAAACTTTCAGTTATTTGCATTACAACCTTTTTTTTTATAAAGTTGGTTTTAATTTACGTTGGGTTTTGTCTTTTCCCCGTTCAGCTTCTAGTGTTGCCATAATATGAAAAAAGGAAGTTTGAGGAATAGTTGCTTTTTGTTAACGCCCCGAAATTCCCGAAGCAAACCATTTAATAATAATGGGTTTTTTTAAGGGTTAATTAAATTAAATAAGGAAGATAGTGGGCTATGGACTAAATTAACCCTAATGGACTATGTTTTGATGGGTTTAAGGGCCCTTAATTAGCCCTTAAACATGCATGATCAGCCTCCATCCTCATTTTGCAACCCTAGCCCCAAGATTCTAGAGAGAGAAAGTAGAGTGAGAAAGTAAAGATTTTGGAGGATTTGGAGCTTGGTTGCTTTGAAGATTGAAGACCTGGGTGTTGGAGCTTCGAACCACCTGAAAGGAGCAACATAACAAGGTAAGAATCGTCATACAAACATCCCTTTAGAACAAATCTGGATTTCTAGGGTTTTGGGTTCAAAAAGTTTCAAAGAAACACATAAAGGTCAAATTTTTACGTATGAAACCGTGTAAAAAGGTTAGATATGGTTTCATGGATGGTAAACCAAGGATTTGGACGTAAAAAGTTAAGATTTTGGGTTAAAAACGGGCTGGTTCGTCATTTTTATGCATCCAGCGAAACTGTGAGCCCGATCAGCGAAACTATGGACTCATCCA
>BJCM01245022.1:0-14693 GCA_018326385.1 Flaveria bidentis | reverse complement strand
TAGTATAAGTATTCTCTTGTTCTTGTAACTTAAGATATGCTTTGTAACACTTGTAATAGAACCTGAGAAGCAATATACTGCAATCTTGAAAACCCATTTCCTTGTGTTGTGTTCTTTGGTTCTGTCTCATATAATTACTTGTGTTCCTAGTGTCATCTCTTGTGGTTAATCCAGTTCACTATTTGATTAAGTTTGAGTTACTCTCCTCTTTGTGTTGTTGTGTTGTAAATTTGCAAAGCCTTCAACGGTCCTGCAAAAAGTTTGTTATCAGAATAAGCAAAGACTAGGAGCTTGTGAGATAGCTCCTCCACACACAATCTTGTCTATAAGTTCTCCTAGGTGTGAAACTTGTGAAGATGAGTGATCGGCTGGTGAAAGTTCAATGTTTAATGGCTTTATTTCCATGGTTTACATCTAAATTTATGAGAAAAGAGTTAATCTTGGGATTACTTTGTGCTTGTATGTCCAACGTGAAGAATACGGATAAATCGGAAGAAATGGGACGAGAATTGGAGCTCAAGAAGTAAAGAAATGATAAACCGAAGTTTCACGACAATGGTTTCTTAAAACGAGCATAACTTGAGCTAGGAAACGAGTTACGGGACCGACGACCTATCAACGGAAATCTATCGAAAAGTTACAGATGAAAATCAAGTTTACATATGGAGATGGAGTCAATGACGCCTCCATTGGCGCCACCGACGCCAGGGTCCAGGATTTTGTTAAGGTTTGACCTAAATTGAAGAGATTTAAAAGGGAAACACCCTAATTCGATTTGACAACTTTAATACAGCAATTTTGGACAAAAATCAACCATCTTTGATCATTCTAAAGGTCTTCCAACATCAAGTTCATCCGGATTCACATGATCAATTACATATTTGTTGAAGAATCGATGATGATGCAAGGCTAAATCAATTGTGATTCACTTCGGGGGACGGGTTAGTGCAAGTTTCTATTTTTCTTAGTTGTAACCTAGATTTGGGATTAGATCTTGAACCATTTAAGTTCTTTTAGATTCAATTTATAATTTGATTATTTAAACTATTTGATTATGTTTTAACCTAATGTTGATATTCTATGATTTTGGTTATCTTTAATCATTATGTGATTGCATATTAAAATTTGGGTTTTATTATTCAAATTGGTAATTGTGTGAATAGGGTCCTTTAAGTTTTGATCCATAATTATCACTTAGATCTTATCGTGTGTAAGTCACCATTAATGACTTCCCATGAGGTTTTACTAAAGAAAAATTATAACTTGGCCAAACTTAAATCCTGAAGTGGGTTGCTTTTTTCTCTAAAATTGTTAAAAACTCAACTTTTATTTCATTTATTTAAAAATTTCTTAAATTAATTCATAAATTAATTTACTTTTCAATGTTTAGTTCTCTTAGTTTAATCGTTGCTAGTACTTTCAAATGATTACCTATGGATTCGACACCTTTCTTACCCTTTACTCTTAAGGGTGATTAATGACTCTTTAATATATATTTTTTGACCAACCACACGACATCAATCAAAATGGCTATGTTGTCGGGGAATCTTTGCGCTTAGTGTTAGTAATAGTTGTATCTTTTCTTCAAAAAATATAAAAAACACCAAAAAGTTTTTCTTTTTCTTGTTTTTAGTTTAATTTTTCTATTTGTCGTTCGGAATTACACGTCGTATTTGCTTTTTGTTTGCAGGATTAGTATAATCTCAAGAATTTAAATATTACCATGGATTGCAACTGGGATAATGATCCATGTATGTGTTGCGGAAGCCTTTATCATTGGGTTCAAGATTGTCCATTGTTCAAGAGAAAATATGGAAACATTAAAAGAAGATGTTCTGAATACAGGCGACATATGGATATGTGAGAGCAAACTATGAATATGAAGAAACCCAGTCATATTGAAGCACCTCCACCAGCAAATTATCAAGAATATTCTCATCTAGACATAAAATACAAATATGCCCAACAATGGGATGTCAACCACTATGAACCCAAGATGTCACATTTATCAAGTTACCAAGAGGAGTATGATGACTACTATCCTGAATATCCTCAAGTGTTACACGAGAAGCGCCAAATTTTAATGAACTATAACCATGATGAAATCTTGAGCATGTTGATGGAAAAAAGACAAAGAAAGAGATAAAACACTCAAGGTATTGGTTAAGCAAGTTGGCCATCTGATGGAGGATATGGCTCAATTAAGACAAGAGCGCTTTCAGTTATATAAGGATACCGTGATTGATAGTGATGTGTTTGAAGAAGTTACAAAACTTCAATAGCAAGAACATGTATGCTTAATGTTGATAGAAGACATAACACCTTTAGATGAGCCAAAGCCTTAAATAATCCAAGTTCATCCTAATCCTTCTTCTATGCTTATCATTTCAACAAAAAAAGTTGGAGAAGAGTGTTTGAGGACAAAGAAAAAAAAGGTGACATTACAAGACATTGGACAAATCATCATATAGTGGCTTTGCCCCAAATATTCAATTGACTTGCTGATTATTGAAAAGCAACTACAAAACTGGCATGTCAACTACCGAGCGTTTATCGGGAATTTGGTAGGCAAATGTTCACTTAAGCCACCGTAACAAATATCATGTACGGTCTGGCTGAAGACCTAAAACTTAGTGCTACTTGGGAGGCAACCTAAGGCATTTTGTGTTTTTTATTAATTTTTTTGTTTATTTATAAATTTATTTTACTTTAAGAACTTTGTGGGTTTGTTCACTAGAAACTCTCACGAGACTACACTCGTCCACCCGGGTCTACCGGATGGTTTAAAAGGCATGTTGCATATGTTAAATGCAATCGTGATTCCTACGAAAGTGAGTTTAGGACTTTTATCATTGTGATTTTTTTCTTTTATTTATTAAAAAAGTTAACTATTTTTAATCAAATTTTCACTTAAAAGATGCATTGAAGACAATGCAATGCTTTAAGTGTGGGGTAGTTGATGCATTATTGATTTAAATGTAAGGTGCTAATCATGAAATGAGAACTTCGGTTCTACACAGGGTTTAGTATGTTTTGTAGATTAGTGGACGAGACGTTGAAGATCACTAGTACAATATAGATCTTGCCATAAATATATAACCATGTGCATTTGTTTCCGTTATTAATTGTTAAAAATAGTTAATTTGTAATTAGTTTTAATTTTTGATTATTAATGGTGAGTCCCCGACTGATTGTAAATGATTTGAGAATATGATAAGATTGGGTCTGATCTTAAATTCTCTTGTTCTCACACTAATAGTGACATTTAGTTAGTACATTTGGGGCAAAGTGCATCTTAAGTATGAGGATGAGGGGAGTTATGGAGAATTAACAAAAAAATTAACATCCCGTCAAGCTTTAATTTTTACAAAAGTTTTCTAGTAAAGTTTAGTGTGTTTATGAAATCTGAATTTTCAATATAACTCACTTGGTGTTTATTAAAAGATTGATGAAGATGCAAGGTCATGGTCATATTCTTTAAGTTGGGAGATAAAGTATTCTTAGTGGGTCGTTTTTGAAAATGTGACAGATGTCTGGTTAGTGTTAACAAGATTTTGATATAATAAACTCATATGCATATCGGTAGCCTAAATTCCTACTTGCTGAGATTTTGAGCCTATTACTTAAAACACAACTATATATTCATTTGTTGAGAGTATGCCATATACTACGTTTGTTATAGAACTTGTATTATTTGATGCATACCAAGACCATAAGCAAGATGTTTGCACATAAATGACAAAGGAAACTTAGGAAACCCATTTACTTGTTATCGTTTGTTATTGTTATCCATCATAGCCTTTACTAGCCATGTTGAGCCTTAAGCCATTCGTTTGTTAGAAACGATGCATAAAGCCTAAGTTGTTAGTAGATAACCGATTGTTAAGTCATTCAAAATAAAAGAGAGTCTGAAGTCAAGCTTATAAAAAATTGAAAAATAGTGAAAAAATGAAAAAATGAGAAAAAGTATTGTTAAAAAAGGATCAAAGTGATTTAACTCTATGAGTCAAGTTGATAAGGTTGGTTTAACGATTTGGTTTATATCTATGGTTGCGGTAGTCACTTTTAAAAGCCAAAAATTTAATACCCGTACCTAACCCCAAAAACCCATAAGTCCTTTAGATGTGTGCAAGATCTATGCAACTAGTGGAGGTATGATTGCTATACAAGCTTATGTGGACAATATGGTATATTGGGTTATTAAGCGATTACCCTAGTACATATTTTACTACTCCATATATAAGACGAGAAGAGTGGATTATGATGAGGGGTGTGTACATGAGACTAAAAATCAAAATCATGTTAATCTTAGTTGGGTGATGTCTTATTTTGCATATAATTGACTTGCTAGAATGTAAATTTATTGAATGATATAAATCTTATATATAAGGGCATGACCTTGGACCTTAATTGATTTTTTTAAAAAGTGAATAGTGATGTATATTTTTAATGATGGTTTTATAAACTGAAATTGAGCTTTGCTTGAGGACAAGCAAAAGGTAGGTGTGGGGATTGTGATTAGGTGGTGAAAGTTCAATGTTTGATGGATTTGTTTCCAAGGTTTAAACGTAAATTTATGAGAAATAGGGTTATTTTTGGGATTATTTTGTGCTTGTAGGTCCAACGTGAAGAATATGGATAAATCGGAAGAAACGGGACGAGAACTGGCGCTCAAGAAGTAAAGATATGATAAACCGAAGTTTCACGACAATGGTATCATAAAACTGGCATAACTTGAGCTAAGAAAAGAGTTACGGGACCCATGACCTATCAACAGAAAGCTATTGAAAGTTAAACATGAAAATCAAGTTTACACATGGAGATGGCGTCAATGACGCCTCCATTGGTGCCACCGACGCCGGGGTCCGGGATTTTGTTAACGTTTGACCTAAATTGAAGGGATTTAAAAGGGAAACATCCTAATTCGATTTGACAACTTTAATACAGCATTTTTGGTCAAAAATCAACCATCTTTGATCATTCTAAAGGTATTCCAACATCAAGTTCATCCAGATTCACATGATCAATTACATATTTGTTGAAGAATCGATGATGATGCAAGGCAAAATCAATTGTGATTCACTTCGGTGGATGGGTTTGTGCAAGTTTCTATTTTTCTTAGTTGTAACCTAGATTTGGGATTGGATCTTGAACCATTTAAGTTCTTTTAGATTCAATTTATAATTTGATTATTTAAACGACTTGATTATGTTTAAACCTAATGTTGATAGTCTATGATTTTGGTTATCTTTAATCATTGTGTGATTGAGTATTAAAATTAGGGTTTCATTATTCAAATTGTAATGTGTGAATAGGTTCCTTTAAGCTTTGATCCATAATTATCACTTAGATCTTATCATGTGTAAGTCACCATTAATGACTTCCCATGAGGTTTTACTAAAGAAAAATTATAACTTTGCCAAACCTAAATCCTTAAGTGGGCTGTTTTTTCTCTTAAATTGTTAAAAACTTAAACTTTTATTTCATTCGTTTAAGTATTTCTTAAATCAATTCATAAATTAATTTACTTTTTAATGTTTAGTTCTCTCTAGTACTTTCAAGTGATTCCCTGTGTATTTGACACCCTTCTTACCCTTTACTATTAAGGGTGATTTAAGGACTCTTTAATATATATTGTTTTGACCGACCAGACGACATCGATCAATGAGCTTCCCTTTATAGACCCTTTGACTGAAAAAGGATGAAGAGGAGATGATGAAAAATAGCTCTCGGAGGAGTGAAGAAGAGCATTCTAAGAAGGGTCATCATTCCTATAAGGAGAGTAAAGCTTTTGGGATGACCAAGTCCAAGAGAAAGAACTTGATCAGAAAGAGCAAGAGAAAGGCAAATAAGGCTTAAGAGATCAAGGCCATCTTCAACTCTGCACAGAAACAAGTCTTTGTTTCTTCAGGATTTAAAGTGGTTAAAGTTGAGGACACAAAATTCAACACCAACAACAAGAGTTCTAGTTCATGTCCAAGTAATCCTATTATCAAGAAGAAGGCTGATAAGTTGTGCACCAATGTTGTACATCATGAACCATCAAGCTCCAAAGGTAGTTTTAACCCCACAAGAATTGCCACATCATCTGACAAGATGAAGATGGAGAGTAAAAGTGATCAAGTTTAGTCTTGTTCTCAGAAGAAGACTCTTAGAATGAAGAAAATGGACTGTGTTATATGTAGGAGTACCTCTCATCTTGCTAAGGATTGGATCTACAATCCAAAGAGTACTCTCCACATCACAAAGAAAGAAACTTCTAAGAGTATGGAGAAGAAGAAGAAAGCTTCGAAAGGAAAATCTGTTTCCTTCGGAAGCTCCAAAATGAAAAAGAAGACAAGTGGAAACTTGCCCTCGGAAAAAACATTGGTCTCGAAAGAAAGGAATACTTTCGAAGTACTGAAGCCTCCTTCAGTGAAAGCAAGATCTTTCGAAGACCTAACCATCAAAACTTCCAAAGTCACCAAAATTTTGAAAGTATTGAAGGTCAAGTATAAGCTTCCAAAGGTGGTGTGGAAGTCAAATAAAGACCAAGTGGCTAAAAGTTCTTCATCAGCTTCAGCAAATGATCCCTTCAACATGACTATAGGATCAATTACTATTGCATTGTCTTCAACTACTTTTGATGAGCCGAAGACCAATGAGGCTTGGTTTTCCAAATGTAACTAACCATCCCTTTTGTGTAGGAACAACTCAAGACAAACAAAAATGTATGGATCATTGATAGTGGCTTTCCAGGCACATGACAAGCAATAGGTCACTACTCCAAAATTTTGAAAGAATAGATGGAGGGACAGTTTCTTTTGGAGGAGATGAAGGTGGTAACATTTCTATAAGGGGCAAGGTCACAAATGGTAATCTCAACATTGAAAAGGTAAATTTTGTCAATAAGCTTAGGAACATGCTCTTTATGGAGCATGAGTGCACTGTTCTCAAGCCCGGGGTGGTTATTACTCATGAGCATATCCTACTCAGAGCCCCAGGAGAGGGAACATGTACAAGATGGATCAACAAGAAACATCTCCCTTATAAGAAGTTTCATGCTTTCTATCTAAAGCAAATAGTGATAAGTCTTTCCTTTGGCATAAAAGAATGTGTTATGTAAACTTTAAAAACATGAACAAACTTATTAGGAATGATTTGGTATCTGGAATGCCAAATGAAAAGTTTACAAGTGATGACCATTGTGTGGCATGTCTGAAAAGGAAACAACACAAGGTATCTTACAAACCAAAGAAAAGAAACTCCATCACTACTCCCCTACACTTGTTCCATATGGATCTTTTTCGCCCCACCAGTGTAATGAGTCTAGGAAGGACCTCTTACTGTTTAGTGATAACAGATTATTTTACAAGATTCATATGGGTCTTCTTCCTTAGAACTAAGGATTAGACTCCTATGATTCTGAAGAATTTCATGTTAAGGATTGAGAATCAATGTGATCACAAGGTCAAAACCATAAGATATGATCAATGAATTGAATTCAAGAACCAAATACTTGATACATTTTGTGATGAAAAGGGTATTAATAGAAAATATAGTGCTCCCAGGACCCCTAAGCAAAATGGTGTTGTTGAGAGGAAAAATAGAACACTTATTGAAACTACAAGAACTATGTTGTCTGACTCTAAACTGCCCATCACCTTCTGGGCTGAGGTAGTCAATACTGCCTGCTATGTGCAAAACAAAGTTTTATGGTTAAGAATCATGTAAGACTTCTTATGAACTTTGGCGCAAGAGGAAACCTTTCATTAGGTTTCTCTGGGCATTTGGATGTCCTTGCAACATCTTGAATACCAATGATCAAATTGCCAAGTTTGCTGAGAAATTAGATGATGGACACTTCATTGGATACTCTTCCAAAGCTATGGCTCAAAAAGTATACAATCTCAGAACTAGAGTTGTTGAGAAGTCAACCAATGTGACTTTCAATGAGCACAATCCCAGTGTGAAAGGTTCTGGTCCTGATTGGTTGTTTGATCTTGATTTAGTTACCAACTTTTTAACAAATTTTGTGAGCATGTTTTAGGGTCTATAGAGATATCACCTATAGGTGATCCTAATCCAAGATTTGAGCTAAGAAGACCTTCAAGCTACATATCTTCAGCTCTAGTGATAACAAATCATACAAATGAGACTTTTACAAGCACATCAATGACAAATCCTGCTAATGCCTCTGGAGTGCGTTCAAATTCCAGCTTAGAGGTACACAACTCAAAGGAAGTAGCTTCAATGATGCTGATAACCACTCCATTGATAAAAATATCAATAATATCACATACTCATTGGATCAAGTTAATCTTGATAAGTATGCTGATGTGGAGAGTGAATCCTCATTACCAAATCTAAATTTCTCTAATTTAGATCTGTCTAAGCAACTTGCTGTGATCCCTCAGCTAATGATCCACAAGTCTTACCCTTCAACAAACATCATTAGAGATGTTGACACAAGGGTAAAAACAAGAGGACAAACCCATAATGCAAATGTTTGTCTTCACTTTTATTTCTTGTCCCAGATAGAGCCAAAAAAATTGATGAGGCTCTAAAGGATGGAAGTTGGGTTGAATCTATGCAAGAGGAGCCGTTTCAATTCAAAAGGCATGATGTTTGGAAACTATGTCCTCTTCCTCATGGGAAGACTTCTATAGGAACCAAGTGAGTGTTCAGAAATAAGAAGGATGATAAAGGACTTGTAATCAAGAACAAGGCTAGACTAGCTGTTGAAGGATATACTCAAGAAGAAGGAATTGACTACACAGATGTCTTTGCTCCTGTAGCAAGACTTGAAGCTGTCAGGATATTCCTAGCTTTTGCTACATCCAAGAACTTCAAGGTTTACCAGCTTGATGTCAAGTGTACATTTCTTTTTGGGTGATTGATGAAGAGGCGTATGTCAAACAACCACGTGGGTTTGCAGATCCTGATCATTCTGATTATGTCTACGAGCTTGATAAGGCTATTTATAGGCTGCACCAAGCACCAAGGAAGTGGTATGAGACTCTATCATAGTATCTCTATGAGCATGGCTACAAGAGGGGTACGATTGATTGACCTCTCTTCATCAAAGGAATAGGAGATGACATTATGCTAGTTCAAGTATATGTGGATGACATTATATTTGGGTCAACTAATTCAAAACACTGTAAAGACTTTGAAAAGATGATGAAAGACAAGTTTGAAATGAGTGCCATGAGGGAACTCAATTTATTTCTAGGAATTCAAGTGAAGCAAGTTGACAATGGCATCTTCATAAGTCAGCCTAAGTATGTTTAAGACATACTTCAAAGATTCAACATGACTGATTGTAAGGTTGTTAAGACAACCATAGCCAGAACCCACTACCTTTGGCCTGATCTTGAGTGGGAATATGTAGATGAGCATCTTTTCAGGGCAATGATTGGGTCTCTTATGTATCTCACAGCTAGTCGGCCTGATATCATGTTTGCTACATGCATCTGTGTAAGATATCAAGCCAACCCCAAGATGTCATACCTAGTCATTGTCAAAAAATTCTAAGATATCTCAAAGGTGATCTATCACTTGGCCTTTGTTATCCAAAGAACTCGGACTTTAATTTGTATGCTTATACAAATAGTAACTATGGTGGTTGCAACATGACTATAAAGTCTACATCAGGGGAATGCAATTTTTTTGGTGGAAGGTTAGTCTCCTGGCAATTACATAGCAAACACAACCAAGTTTCTATGTTACACTCTGAGAAAGATCCACATTTCTTAGAGGTTTGCCATTTCTTAGCTCTATTAAACTACTTCACCTCCTTTACTAATGAGCCTACTATGTATGAGGATCATCTGCTAGAATTTTGGAAGACCTGCCAAAAGGTCGTTCTGGATGGGGAGAAAGCACTATCTGCCACAGTGTAGTGGAGAACAATCTTCATTACTCTGGCCATCATCAACAATCATCTTCAGCTAGATGATGAAGAAGGTGAGGTGTTCTAACCAAAAGAAGCAGTTAACCACTCTATTAGGACCGTGTACGTACGGAGTACTAACTGGTTATGTATGAAACCGGATCAAATAGTGCGGAATCCTATTTGATTGGCGATCCAATCAGTGACAACGACAAACTGATCAATCTAACGATGAAACAAACATTAAGAATTGATTAAAAACGATCAGGAACGAACTATGAACTTGGAGTAGGGTTTCTGGATGCTTTGCACGGCTAGGTTACGAGTATGTGTCGAAATTCTATTAAGTGTCCCGTTTTTCCACGAATTAGGTGGTATTTATAGGTTATGGTTTTCCAATCGTACGACTGAACCATTAGCATGGTTCAGTCGTGCGACTAAATCATGCGATTAATCCATACACACGACTGAAGGTTCAATCGCTTAACTGAGTCAATCTTATGTCTCAATCGTGCGACTGGTCCAGTCTCCTGGTTTAGTCGTGCGAATTGTCCATTAGCATGAGATATTCATGCGCATGGTCCATTTGCATGAAAACTCATACGATTAAGTTGAACACATTTCTCAATCATTATTGACTAAGAACTATGCACAACAACCATAAACCTATATAGTAAGTTCATTATACTTCAACACACAATAATACAATGAAATATTAAATATTATATGCATCAATCACATAGTATATTTCATTCAAATCATTCATTACATATTTGTAAGACATGACAGACTTTTACATTGAGCACATAAACTAGGTACATATATGTATAAACAAACTCCCCTTGGACCTAGTTTACTCTATTGTCTGACATTCTTCATAAGCTCTTCAAATTTCTTGTACTTCTCCTCACTTGTGACTCCGGCATGTATTTCAAATGCAAAGTAGAGCCTTATGACATTCTGGAATTAGAGAGCTTGTACAATATCTTGCACATCATAGAATGGTGGCCACTTGTATAAAGTGCAGACATCGTCAGTAGACAAGTTTCTATGCCACATTGGGTCGAATACCCTGATAGTTTCCATTTTTCCTTCTCTATTTAGAACTATGACTGCTTCACCCGTCTTTCAATCATAGTACCACCATTTGAAGTGTGTAGTGAAGTCCTGAGGCATTTCCTGTAAGGGAATCTTGGACATTGTGCGTGGGGGACTCCACTTCAACACGACTTTAGGCTTTCCAGATATGGGATCCACTTCAGACCTATGAATGTACCTCTTTGGTTGTTGAGGTCTGAAGTTTACCCATCTTGTGTGGTATTCCTTCTTTAGAGCAGCCTCAAATCAACCTGACGTCTTTCTAGGATCAACATATAATATATTTAAGCGTTCCAGTTGGTTGAGCTCAAAACGGAGGAGAGTCTTCAGATCATGTGGATATTTGAAGTACTCTATTCCCTTCTCCCTCTTTACAGCATAAACGTTTAGATCATCAAAATACGCCCACGCTTTAATCTTTCCTGACACCTTCTGATGTCTTTTGACTCTGTAGAGCTTTTTGTAGGCATTCTGCTTTGGCGGCACGCGTTGGGCTTTCTTTTCTGCAAAACAAGCTGCCATTCAGCCTTCTTTATACCAACTTCTGCATTTGAGGCTTGGGCTGTGCTTTCTTCTTTTTCTTTTTCTTTCTCCATCTCATCAAGTTTTTCAAATGTAGCACTACCAAGAGTGTCACCTAAGTCCGGGATCACATTTCCCTCTCGGCCAGTGTACTCTGGATAGTGCTCAGTCGTGACATCCTCAATCTCTATTTCGTCGACATCATTAAGCTCATTGTCACTTGTAACATCAACTGGATGAGCATCGTGGACCAGATCATCTGGATTTAGCCTGAACATCTCCGCAAGTTGCTTATCGATCAGGTCGTGTATGATTTCTCCTTCTTCGGGAGTATAGCTCACCGACCGTCTGACAATCCCTTGCAAATCAAAAATCATTATGAATTGAGACTTGATTTGACATCTAAACATTAGTTAAATATATGTAAACATTAGTTACATAGTTGTAATACAAGATTCAAGTACACAAGTTTTTAAATACATAAACATATAGTCATTACTTTTGTCTTTATCCGGTAATTCTTCAACTGCAGGGGCTGGCAATGATGCTCCCTGATCTTGTGCTCTCTTAGTTCGCCTTTCTTGACCTTGAGCAAAGGCTGATGCAGCACCTTCATCTTCATCATCATCATCATTTCCTCTCTTCTTACCCCTTGACCTTTCATCACCATCTTCTTCACCACATTCATCTTTTGATCCTTTCAGTCTTAGCATGATCTTCTTGTTCTTTGTCTCTAAATCCTCAACCCTTTTGACCGAATGAGCATATGGCTCCTGAAGCTGTGTATTCTCCTGAGCTTGAGCAACATTAAGCTACATCAACTGGTTTAGCTGTGTAGTTCTTTGCTCATCACCAACTAGCACATTTAGCACCATCTGGTTTAGGTTGGATAGTTGTTCTTCTACCCTGATGGATGGTATAATGGGTCCGGTGGTGAAGGTAGGGTGGGTTGAGGTACCTACTTGGTGGCTGGTGGTGGTAATGGTGGAGTGGTGAATATGGGAGGTGGTATAGGAGTGGATGGTGAAGGGTTGGCTGTGGTGGTTGTGGTAGGAGGTATGGTACTGGTAGTATGAGGAGTGGTAATGGTGGTGTTGGTAGAGGTAGTGGTGGCTGAGGTAGTGGTGGTGATCAATGTAATCCTCCTCCTCTTCCCCTTCATGCCGTGGGGCTGAGCCATCCTCTTCTTCCTTGATCCCTTGGAAGAGGATGCTCCCCCTTGGCCCATGGGCTGCTCCGGGATGTATGAAGGATTAATGATATCGGTAGCAGCATCCCCGGACTCGCCCTGGCGTCCACCAACCGCCACATTCCTCCTCTTAGTAGCAACAACTTTTGATCTTCTGCTTGATCACCCTAATATGCTCATCCATGGTGGATAGAGACATGGGGCCAAGTCTCCTTCCAGAGAATCCATATTGCTTCAAGAAGCCCATCATCCTCTTCGTTTCAACATACTTCTTCATGCTCTTTTGGATGATAGCTATTGATTTTGCAGCTTCTTCCTTTAGCTTCTTCTTAGTTGTCTTTCTGTCGTTGACTATCTCAAGTTCAAGTTGTTTTAATTACTCAAACTCAACATAGTCATAGGACAAGGGAAGAAGTGCATCTGCTTGATAGAAGCCTGTGGCACTTAGGTAGTTGATCATCTTGATCCTATCTTCTTCTTTGTCTACCTGAGATTCTTGTTGAACCACATCTTCTTGTACAGGACTTTCTTGAACTGGGGAGAGGGTAGGCATATCTTTGTACAGTATTTTTCTTCTTCTTTCTTCTTTGACTTGTACTAGAAGTTCTGCATCTTCTGCCTCCTTCTTCTCCCTTGACCTTTTCAGGTCAACCAGTTCATTCAACTCATCTATGGGGAAAGAAATGACATTGTCTATGTCATAGTTCCTTGTCTGCATATAGTTTATCCTGACTGCCCTTAACTCATCACTTTCAGTATCTGGTCTAGAGGCAGCTCTGATAGTAGACTCCATGAGTCTTGAAGACCGAGAAGAGGAACCTTCTCCCCTCAGCCTCCTTTTTCTCTCTCTCTTTCTCCTCCTCCTCAATCTCCTCAGATGTCATCATTATTTTCCCTTTGTCACTCATAGACTTTTGTGACTCAGGGTGGAGAGAGATTTGGCCTTCACTTCTTGATGCAACTTTTGAGCTCTGGCCAGAGAGAGGTTGAGAAGCACCTTCACCAGCAGGTGTCTCAGAAGAAATGTGGATCTCTGCAGCAGTTGATGATGATAAGACAGGGGTCTCAGGTTCTTCCACTAGGCCTTTAGTCAAGGTTTCCCCTATGAAGCTAATCTTAGGGTCTGCCTCAACATACAGTTGACCGATGGCATTGCCTGGTTGCCTAAGTCTCCTTCTTAAGCTGAACTCTGCAGTGATCGTGTCTTGGATTCTTTGAGCCAGTCTGTCAGCTTGTCTTGATTTGCTTGGGTTGACAAGTGGCATGTTTATGTATGTTGATATCCCATTTGCTCAAAGGAATGATTGACAGCTTCCTATGGGAAGAACACCTCACCTTCTTCATCATCCAGCTGAAGATTGTGATGATGGGCCGGAGTGATGAAGACTGTTCTCCCCTGCACTGTGGCAAACAGTGCCTTCTCCCCATCCATAACAACCTCTTGGCAGGTTTTCTAGAATTCTAATAGATGATCCTCATAGAGTGGAGGATCAATGGTTAGGGAGGTGAAGTAGTTAGATAGAGCTAAGAAACGACAAACCTCTGAGAAATAATGATCTTTCTCAGAGCTTAACAGAGCAACCTGATTATGTTGTCTGTGTAGCTGCATGGTAAAGTTGCGATCATTTCTGTGAGTAAGGTTGGCCATTGTGAGGTAGCTTAAAGATGAAGAAAGAACGAAGAAAGAAATTTCAGAGAGAAATTTGGGTTTTTAGGTTTGGAGGAAGGACAAATGTCAGGACCGATAGCGTACGGAGCACTAACTGATTCAATGTGAAACCAAATCAAATAGTGCGGAATCCTATTTGATTGACGATCCAATCAGGGAAAACGTTAATCCGATCAATCCAAACGGTTAGAATACGTTAAGAATAGACTAGGAATGATCAGAAACGTTCTATGAACTTTGAAGGGATGAACTGGACATTCTGGGCCGGCTAGTGTTGTGAATTATCAAAGTCTCCGTTTTTCCACGAATTAAGTGGTATTTATAGGTTACAGTCTTCATTC